>LPNX010330286.1:827766-930328 GCA_001517045.1 Pseudotsuga menziesii
TTCAACAGGTTGGGTTGCCCAAGGTTAGTAACTGATAATGCACCATGTTTTAAGGCTGGGGCATTAGTTAAAATGTGTGAATCAATGGGTATTCAACTGGTGCACTCCACATCCTATTACCCACAAGGAAATGGCTTGGCTGAGTCATCCAACAAAAGCTTAGTCAAAATCATCAGGAAACTGCTAGAGACAAATAATAAAAGCTGGGATTCAAATCTTAAGTTTGCTTTATGGGCTGATAGGGTAACAGACAAAATATCCATAGGTAATTATCCATTCAAACTAGTTTATGGAACTGAGGCCATCTTTCCTATCCAGCTCATCCTTCTAGTGGCAAAGTTCTTTCAGGAAGAGGAGGATGAACCAAATGATATGGTAAGAAGGATGATGGATTTGGTAGAATTACAGCAAATAAGGGAGTAAGTTGTAGGAAAATCAGAAGCTCATCAACAGAGGATAAAGGGCATGTTTGACAAAAGAGAAAAGGCAGACAACTTCCAGGTCAGAGATTGGGTCCTCAAGTGGGATGCTGTCAGATAGGACAAGGGGAAACATGGAAAATTCGAATCTTTGTGGATTGTCCCTTTTGTGATAGCCCAGGTACATAAGAATAACACCTTCAAATTGTAGAGTTTGGAAGGTGAAGAGGTAGTTGATGGCCTAGTAAATGGGCGGTTCTTGAAGCTTTATTTGATTTGAGGCTCTGAGGCCTTATGATTGTAAATTAGTATATAGTAGGTTGTTTTGATTTTAGAATAAACTCCATGCCCAATTGAACAATAAAGGATAGTGTTAAGTTACTTAGTTGCTTTTAGGGAAAGGAATTTTGGTCTGGGGTTCTTGGGACCTCACTGGGAGGTTCCCATCCACAAGTAGGAGCCAGATGTTATCTCCCAAAATAATTTATTTCGATAGTATGAAGAATATAATTCACACAATGAGGGATATGAATATAACTGACAGTTTGAAAGCCTCTATTTTTGATGAAAAATTTCACAAAGTTGTAGCTTTTGGTCGCTTGGGCGAGGATCAGAACATCTCATTAGCCACCGATAGACATATGGACTACGACTTCCACGATCAAATGAAAACTTCGGGGATCAGAGGTTCTAAGGACTACGTATTTGTGAGGAAAAGCTGAAAGTTTCCACAATGTCAGAAATATAAAGCACTAAATACCGTCGAAGTCACGTATCAGAAATTGGAACCACTACTTAATAAAGCGTCGAAACTTGAAAACACTAACCATCAGCAATATAGTTCACTAAGGAGCCGCAACGGCAGGAGACAGACTAACTACGGGTTCTGCAACAATAGAAAATCATCGGTGATCGGAAGAACTAAGGACTACGTATCGAGGAGTTTAAAACTAAGCATCTTCGTAGTGTCGGTAAGGTAACGGACAAGGCCTCCGATCAATGACAAAAATCACTTTGATAGCGAGAAAGAAAAATCACCGACAGTGAAAAATATGAAGTTTTGAAAAAATAAAACAAAAGAGACAACACGCATTGGTGAATAACAAGACTATCCATCGACGACATAGAGGACTAATGTCCCGATTCCTTCGTCAAATGACTTCCGAAAGCGATAAAATTAGTTCCTTTCACCTCTGAAACAACGGTAGCGTTTCGGTCTAAGGTGCCGATGGGATAGTGGCTAGAGCTTCCGATTTCCGATCACAAAGCTAGTGGTTTAAAGCTCCGACATTGCGGTAGCATTGAGGCTTGGGGAATCGACGGGTTAAAGGAAACTGCTTTTGGTTGCCAATGTAGAAACCATCACGATGCTAGTAATTGGAGACGCCGACACTAAAACAACATTCAGGCCTGGGGTACCAATAGGTTAGAGGTTGAAACTTCTGATCACCAACCACGGTGGAAGGATAGGAAATTTCGACGGATTAAACAAGAAAGGTCACGTTAGTTAACCACCGAAACACTAGCTTTTGGCTGCAAAATTACACTGAACCAGCAGTGGTGATTATCAGTGACTACTATAGTTATTTAGTATTTAGTCAGTGAACTAGATCTTCGTCATAAGTTAGAAAAATAGATAGGTAGGGTTTGAAACCCTAATATGAAAAAACTATCACTTTCAAGTATTTTTGGTGTAAATAGATCGAATTTTCAGGATCTGTATTTTTGTAGAAGGCTATAAAGCCTGAGACCGATTTTATAATAGTGGTTCAACTTCAGGGATTCATGAGCCGATAATGCTTTCAAGCTTCTCATTTTACTTATTCATGATATAAGCTCTTTTTTTGTGATATGTTCAACCATCATCTCTTTCTTTACTGTATTTATGCCTGAATGTGTATTTAGGTCATTTTCAGATTGATTAAGAAGTTGATAGCAGTCATCCTATTGGTTTATTAGTGCTATTTGATTTATAAATACCATCCTAATCAGGATTTATCCATTTATATGCATGTGTTTTGTATGTAAGTCTGCCAGCTTGGTGAGTTCTCCATCCCTGCACCTTATTGTCGAACTTCTGAGCAATTGCAACTAAAAGCCTTGTAAATGAGTGAGTTTTATGCATGCCTTGAGAGTGGAAAGGTTATATAGGTCAAGTGACTTGATCCATATCAGAAAACCCTAAAAACATCGTAAGTTACCAGGCATCCCCGAGCTACAACCTAGAGGAGTTTCCTGGAGTGATAACATTACCGATCCACGATTTAGTGTTGCTTTCAGAAGCAACAATCTACTTTTATGACAGAATAACCATATTGTGTGCCTCAAGTAGCCTCACTAATTGATGCCTTGATACATGTTTGGTAAAGAAGTCATCTACACTAGCAGCAAGAAACTAGTTTTGATCACTGTCAAGGGCATTGCTAGTTAATACAATAATTGGAGATTTTACACCCATATCCATGAGCTCTCATGTTTCTTGTTAAATATTCCATATCAAAATATTGTATTGTTACATAATGATAATGCAAATATACATCAAAATAAAGAAAGGTCCTGACTAAAAGTTCAAATAAAAATTCATAAACCTTATAATATAACACATTCATTTCTACTTATAGAGACTAAATTTAAAAGGATACAACATAGTATAGGTGTTGATGGATGAGATATATTAGTCAATTTAAGAGGATTGAGCTCAAGGTAGTGTATTTAATCTCAAATTAATGTGGCTCTCCCAATGCTATGAATTAGATCAGACTTAAAAAAAGGAAATCAATTAAGGAAATCTTGTTAGGAGTCAATGATGCCTATTGAATTTAGAAAACTTATAGACTCCAAGAATAAGAGAAAAAATTATATGAATTTTAAATATATAATTAAGTTACTTGTAACATGTGTATTTGTAGGGGCTGAAAAAAAATGAATGTAAATTACAATGAAACTAAAATCACTCAATGGCAAAAATGCGTATAGGCTTAAAACAATAAGATAATAATTTTTTCCTTTAACAATAGACATGGAAATAAATTAACCATTACATTTCCAAAATTACATTATAAACAACAATATATTGGAATGTATTTATATGTGAATTTGTATGCAACTTAGCGTAGTTCAGAGGAAGGATGTTTAGTCCTTAATATGGATGAAAACTTGAAGCCTTCACAAATCAAAATAATTCCATTATTTGGTGTTAGTTTCTTGGAAGGATTAAATACTCCAAGTTGTGCCAAGTGAACTTGTTCAGGGTCTATTCTCAATGCTTGGTTGCATATGAGGGATGACCTTGGCGGTGATTTTGATAGTCACTCCAAAAATATTGCATATGCAAAATTGAGCCAAGAGTCAAGATCACATGGTTCTGGTCTACCCTATCCCATGGTGTCTACATATATCTAAGATATATTACACTTTCTCAACAATTACGCACACAAATAACCAAGTAATTAATGAATATTGGGTGGGTTAGTGTGGGAAACAACGAATTTTGATCAAATATAGAAGTGTCATTTACCAAGGGTACCACCTTGGAGTTGGTGTGCAATAAATCCAAAGTGACAAGCTACATTTTATTAGAAAAATTGGATGATGCTTTGTACTTTAAGACATATAGTTTTTGTTCATTTAACTAACTTTGTATACACTTTTCATCTTAACAAGTCCTTGCACTTACAAAAACCATACATAGTAATTTTCAATTTACATACAAACCCTAGATATTTGATATAACACACAAGGAACACATACAACAAGAATAGAAATAAACAGATCAAAACAATTACAAAATGCAATTTCCACTCTAAAACATAAAATACCTTATCACCTTCAGCACAATAGAATTTAAGAAATCCATCACAAACATAATCTTTTGGGTTAACATTTACATGCCCGTAAGGACAATTCTCCTTGATGCAATAACCTGTCAAAAGAAAAAAACAATAGATTATCTAAGCTACTAGGATTCAAGAAATTATGATAGCGCAATACAAAAAATGTCATATCAACTCACCCTGTAGAAAATATGAGCAATATTCCATGCGCTCTAGAATAATTTGTGCACAAAAATAAAAAGGACAAGTAGATACAATATAATCACTTCTATCATAAGATCTTGGCAATTGCATCATTTTGCTTTTATCTAGACATCTCAATGTCTACTGTATGGAGTTAATGTTTTACTATACCTTGTGAGTCAACGCACAGTCGACATTGGAGAAGGCATCCCTTAGGAATTTAGTGCATACATCTACCTTTTCTCGTTCATGAATGTAAGGAAATTTACCTCCATCCTTATTTCATTTTCCAAATCTTGTAAAAAACTGGCAATACTGTTGTTTTTTAGCCAAACGACATTTGGTAGTGTGTAAAATCCATCTAATTTTCTCACTAGATAGGGAATGAATTTTGTCTTTGGATCCTTAATAGTTTGGTTTCCATTTCCAACCCTTAAATATTTGTTCAAATCCCATGCAAAGAACTTGTTATTGAAGTCCAAATTTAAGTAACTAGGTGACCAAAAAAATTGGTCACCATGGTTTTTTCAACGGATAAATGACCAAAATTGAGAAATTTTAAGTGAGCTAACTAAAAATGACTAAGATAAATGACCAATTTGGTTATGGAAGAAGAACTAAACTAAAAAATGACCAAGATAAATGACCAATTTGGTCAGGGGGTAAGATTTAAACTAAAATGTTTTGAAATATTGTAACTTCGAAGAATATTCTATTTTATCTTATTGTAATTTATTCAGATATATTTTATTCCTCCGTTGGGATGTTATTATTGTATTTGGTCATCATAGAGTGATGAGGTAAAACATCCTTTGTAAGTCGGGTTGATAGAACCCTCCAAAAAGTAATATTATATTTTTTTAGTCTTCCTAGGTAAGTCGACCTAGTTAAGTTTGTTGGGGCTGACCTAGTTAGTGAAAAAGGAAAGTCAAAGATAAAGTATAAATAGGAGTGATGTGCTCCTCATTTGGACACACACACTCACTTGTGTAATTCACATAGGAGAGAGAGAGAGAGAGAGAGAGAGAGAGAGAGAGAGAGAGAGAGAGAGATATGCAAGGAGAAGGATCACTTGTTTGGGGTTTTGTCTTTGTGCTTTTGATCATCTATATTGAGGAAGTTTTGTTGGGTTTTCTTTCCCTAGAGGGTTTCCCAGGACAAATTTGTGTCTATCTTGTGATTGTGTTTCTTTCAGTGATCATGTATATGCTATTGTTGTGAAACTGAATTGAATACCAATGTTATCTATCTTAGCATATTGAATCTTAACATGGTATCAGAGATAGCCTGAATAGAACAAATTTCACAAGGTGAAACTCTCCCCTCCCTCCAACAAGAAATTATGGTTTCTGTCAAAGTTGGAATTTTGGAAATTTGATTACATAGAAATTTGTGCCTTCCTAGGGCACATCTACTGAGCCCTAGATCAAAATTTTTGAGTAGGTTGATCTCCAGGAAATTGAAACCCTAGTTTGACTTTGGACCAGAAAACTACACAAAACCAGAAAAATAAAAAAATGCAAATCATAATTTCACAAGTCAATTTTGAGAGGTGAAAATTTGGAATCTCCAGAATCCAAGTGTACCAGTCAATTCGCCTCAGGAAAATGCATCTCCTGGTAATGTTAGTTTTGAATTTTGATAAATTCATTTTTGGTGACCTATTGGATAAGATGGCCCTAAGCACCATGCTTGATGATAAGCTAAAAGGCATAGAGAATTTTTGAGCATGGAAATATAGGATTGGCCTCATTCTTGAAGAGATTGATCTTTCCAAATACATCAAGGAAGAAGTTGCAAAACCTAAAGAGGATGAATCTAAGGAGAAGAACAAGAAGGACCTGATTAGGGAACAGAGGACCGTTGCTGATTCTATCAAATACCACTTGATTCCTTAAGTGTCATACAAGAAGACCTCGAAGGAGATGTATGATTCCCTAGCTAGAATGTATAAGGAAGGAACATCAATAGAAAGATGAATTTGAGAACTTAATTGAAGAGTACCAAGATGTGCCAAGGAGAATCTAACCAAGACTACATCACAAGGGTCTCCTATTTCAAGGAGCAACTAGAAGCCATTGGATATTCCCTTGATGAAGATGAGATAGTTATGACTACTCTCAATGGTCTCACTAGAACATGGGATTCATTCACCCATACTATGTGTGCTAGAAAGGAAAACATGAAATTAGACATTGTATGGAAATATTGCATCCAAGAGGAGGCTAGAGTAGCCAATAGAGAAGCTCTAATTAAATAAGATGATCAAGCCCTAGCCACCCATACCAAGATATTAAGAAGTCAATATAACTTCAACAAGGAAATCCACAAGGAGTCTCAACCTCCCAAGAATTTCCAAAGGACAAGAGGAAACAATCCAAGAATAAACTAATCCAACTTTCAATGTTTCAATTGTGATAAGCTAGGAAAAATTTCCAGAAATTGTCCATTGAAGAATGAAGAATACAATAAGAGGAACAACAACAAAATACATCATGCACACCTATATTAAGATGAATATGAATAACAAGAGGAAGAAGGGCCTCGAAGAAAACAAGCATGTGTCACCTAGAGTATGTATTATTCTCTGCACTCTTTGGGTTAATTGTGTCACCTAGAGAAGATACATGGCTTATTGATAGTGGTGCTTCAAATCACATGACATGAAAAAAGAAAACTATGTCAAGAATTAAAGAGAATAACTCTCCTGAGAAAGTATCATTTGGATATGACTATCAATATCATATCAAAGGAATTGGTGAAGCAAGATACAAGCATGTTTCTGGAACCCCCATGAAGATGAAGGAAGTCTTATATGTACCAGGTTTGAATAAGAACTTACTTTCTATATCAGCATTATTAAGAAAGGATATAGGATTGCATTCATAGATGGACAAGTACTTATGTGGCCCAAAGGAAAATGAATTGAAGATGCAGTTGTCATTGGTGAAGAAGAAGGAGTCTTATATAAACTCAAGGGATATTTAGAAACAACCCTTGTTCACGATACCACTAGCCCAAGTGAATTATGGCATAGGAGGATTTATCACATCAACTACAAAGCACTACCCCATGTCATCAAAGTAGTGACGAGGTTACTATATTTGAATATCGATCATGAAGGAATTTGCAAAGGATGTGCAAAAGGAAAGAATATCACGAATCCATTTCCGAAGAGTGTTACAAAGACTAAATAATGGTGTTTCAGAAAGAAATAATAGGACCATTATGGAAGTAGTGAAGATAATGATACATGACCAAGATATTCCAATGTATCTATGGGATGAAGAAGCAAGGACGACAGTTTATGTACACAACATATTATCCCATAATGCCCTCAGATTCAAGACTCTAGAAGAAACGTTCACATGAAAGAAGCCTGAAGTGAGCCACCTCAAGATATTTGGTTTCCTAGTATATGTTCACATACAAAAAGAAAAGAGAACCAAGGTTGACCATTTCAGAAAGAAGGGAATATTTGTTGGATATTGTGAAGTATCCAATGCCTTCAAAATATACATTATAGGATTCCATCACATGGAGATTAGTAGATATGTAACATTTTACGAATAAGTAGCTCTCAAGAGATCCAGAAAGTGCCAACATGAAGAAGTATATGAAGAAGATGTACCTCCTAGAAATGTAGAAGTTGCACCCTCCTGCGAAGATGAAACACTAGAACACCATGATATGATAGAACCTCAAGAACTTCCCACTATATGTAATGAAAGAGAAATCATGCTTGGGAAAGATAAATTATACAAGAAGCATAGAAGTATGGTGTTAGCAGGAATATTTCACCTTCTGCGGACAGTAATGTGTTCCACTGGTCTGAATGGTTTAGATCTAGAACAAATGAAGGACAAAGGTTGAAGGCCCTCCTTGGATGCTATAGATAGCTAGAATGTGATGCTTTGATAGTAACCCCATGTACCTGCAATTAGATTAAACACGCAAACACATCAAAGCTGCCAGAATATAATCTATTGATCCATGTTAGTGACTAAGGAGTCTAACCACATATACATGTGAAATCAAACAACAACAGTAACGTGGGACGAAAATCAGCTTTGCATTAAGATAGAATGGAGAAGTTTACAACCAATTAATCCTTAGTGTTGACATGCATCTCCATGAAACCAAATAATTTCATCCCCATAAGCTCCAACTTTGCTTTCTATGCTCTCCAATGGCTTGGGCCAAGTAATCAATCCAACAGCATAACAATACCTTAAGAGTTCTCCCCTCAACCATGGGCATGAGCTCATATTTATAAGGCTCAGTGGATAAACATGGTTGACAGATTTGTGGATGAGGTGGCCTCTAAGATCCTAGGATGGGGGATCTCGAGCTCAACTGACCCACAATGATAGGGATAAGGGAGGACATGAGGCTCATGATCTAGAAGCCTCAAGAAACTTCTCTTTTTCCTATTTTACCCAGGGTACCACTTTTCTCCTTCAATGACAGAGCGGTTCAGGTAAGAAAATCTTATGGACTAAGGGCCATAAGTGGTGGCACCGCTTGTGTCTAACAAGGGATAGGCGGTGCGAGCAAGGTACCGCTAATGGATAAAGGGGAAAGTGCGGTGCTGAGCATTTTTGTGAAATATTGACAAATGGTATGAGTTTCCATTCCAAGTGTTGGGATTAAGGGAAAATAGGTATGTTAAGAGTCTTATCACATGATGGTGATAGGATTTTGATATAACAGGATGCCCCCCAAAGCATGAGTCTTAGAGGGATACGATAAACGAGAGCTTTGAGAGAACAAGTCATCGCTACGAGGTAAAAATGTCGGCTCGATCAGAGCATGTTGTCAAGTAGGAATCTGTAGTACATCAGTATGTTGACTCATAGACACAAGTAACCAACTCATGGCTGTAGACCAATACAAGGCAGATCCACGAGAGGAATAAACAAGCATGGATACTAGAATACATCGTATATCCATGTGATAGAGGACTCAAACTTGGACATAGCTACCAAACATACAATGTAGATCTATGTCATACCGACACAAATTTGAGCATAGCCATGACCATACAAATGTGGATCCATTCTAGATATACAAAACTCCATCTCAACCTGGGGAAAGCAATGAACGCTTTAAACAAATACCCAGGGTCTTCGTCTCGTCTTCCACAAAGTACGATTCTATCCATGTGATTACAATGATATGAAGTCGAACATGGTAGAAACCACTTGATTACCGGCCAATGATGTGAACCGTTAACAAGTGCGAGGGAGATCACCATTTATGTCAATGATTCCCAAGGTACCCTAGTACAATCTACTGAGTGTGAATAGATGTCCTGATGTCGAACACCCAGTCGATTCTATCGATCAAAGTTCAATGATGTGAACCTATGTCGAGAGTGAGAGAATATGTCATTAAGGCATATAGATATCAAGGTACCAAATATTGTTTCTAAGGCTATTTCCTGGATGATGAGCTGATGTCGACTAGAATAGTCTCGTCGAAGGAGGGCCATGATGAGTCCCACATCGATGACACGAAACTCAGAACATAGTTTTGGAATGATGTGAATGTAGTAACCATAAGACTAACTCAAAAATACTGACACAAAAGACTGTGTAGACTGCAGAGGTAAAACTTCTTCAAATCCCCTTTGAACATCGAGCGGCATGACAAAAATACTTGGCAGCATGACTGAACGGGACAAACACACAATGCAACAGTGGACAATGCATTCTTTTGAAAAACTCAAAGGAGTGACATGACTTATGAAATTTGATCGTCGCAGAGATCAGCTGAATACCCAATTGAATGACATGATGTGCAGACAAGTGCCATGTTCAAAGGTAATGAAAAACAACTGCCATTATTTACAAAATTATTCCCTTCCCATTTCCCCCATAATGGTCGATAAGTGCCTCTTTTCGGTTTTACGAGTTCAAAGAGGGTAACAAACACTCGATATAGCTTGTCGAAAGACAAGTCCAGACTCATATGTTTTATGAACCTAAGAGAGGAGGGGTTCGTTCCCAAAATGGGTCTCTCAATGTTTGATTTAACGATTCCACTGAAAGAAAACTCGATATCGTTCATGTTTAGAGAGTCTGAATGAATACGGAAGAAGACTCCAAAGGGGTTCTTTTTTGTATGATTTAGTCCCTAAGGCCCGAAAAAGTATAAAATCATACCTTAGGGAACTCTTCTAGTCATGATTGGCTGGAGTGTTCCTTTTTTGTAAATAGTCCTATCCGAACTGAAAAAAGAGATAACCTATTGTCGGACAGACGACTCTTCAAATACTTTAACGAGCATGAAGAAGACAAGATCGCTCGACAATCTTTTCATATTTAGGGAGCCAAAAAAGAGTTTAAAGAGGACTCCATGAGATTTTTTCATGTTTGAATCCAGAGCATGAAAAAGTAATAAACTAAGCTCAAACCAAATTTCATGTTTTAACCAGAGCACGAAAAATGACAAGTAAGTGCAACACCATCTTACTGTTTTTAATGAGCTCGAAGATCAGTTGAAAGAATGCTCAAGGATTGGTTTCATTTTTACACAAGCTCGAAACCAATGGGTAAACTATGCTTGAAAAATCCCATTAACATGATATACAGAGGTTGGAATCTTGACCCCAACATGATTTCTAGCAAAGCTTACCCCTAGCATGGTTGCTAGCGGCTCGACATGCCCCCCAAGCTTCATTTTGTCTAACGATTCTTCTTCCATACCCAACCTAAAAACTTGGTTACTAATGTGAAAATGTTCACCAGGGGGTAGGAAGAATGAGAATCGGGTAGGTGTAAAGAAGGTTCAAGTTCTAACACTAAAGGGAAGACTCAACTCAAGGGAAGGGGATATGTTTCAATTTTACACAAGCTTGAAATAGAAGGTAACTATGCTTGGAACATGGTTTCATTTTTATGCAAGCTTGAAACCAAAATGTAAACTATGCTTAAGGAATCCTACTTCATTTTTTAACGAGCTTGAAATAGAAAATGAACTATGCTCAGGAATGATTTCATTTTTATGCAAGCTTGAAACCAAAAGGTAAACTATGCTTGAGGAGATCCATTTCATTTTTTAACGAGCTTGAGATATAATGGGAACTTTGCTCAAGAATGGTTTCATTTTTATGCAAGCTTGAAATCAAAAGGTAAACTATGCTTGAGGAGGTCTATTTCATTTTTTAACAAGCTTAACATAGAATGGGAACTTTGCTCAAGAATGATTTCATTTTTTTTTGCAAGCTTGAAACAAAAGGGTAAACTATGCTTGAGGAGATCCATTTCATTTTTTAATGAGCTTGACATAGAATGGGAACTTTGCTCAAAGGTGTCTGTTTCATTTTTTAACGAGCTTGACACAGATTGGGAACTATGCTCACCACATGGTTTCATTTTTATGCAAGCTTGAAACCAAAAGATAAACTATGCTTAAGGAGTGGTTTTATTTTTTAACGAGCTTGAAACCAAAAGTAAACTATGCCCTCAAACCTACTCCTACCGAACATGATATCCAGAGGTTGGTAGGTTGCCCCCATTTCATAAAAGCTAGCGGCTTACCTCCATTATGATGTCCATAAACTAGAGCTATGCCCCCCATTTTACCTATGATGGGAAGAAGCTAACTAGAAGAAGGGGAAGGAACCACAAGAACACGCGGCACATTCAGGGCAGTCTGATTACTAGGGGTAATGTGATGGCTAGGTGTAACAAAGGAAAGATGATCAATGGTCACAGTCTCCCCATCATGGGGAAAATGCATAACTCTAAAGAGTGTGGACACAACAGCCTTCATGGCATAAACATAATCACGTCCAAGGAGTATATTAAAATCTAAAGGACCTTGGACAACCATAACATCAATGCAGATAGTTTTCCCTCCTAATGTAATAGCTAAACAAGGAAGGGTCCCTAAAGGTGCAGTAGGCCTGTGATTAAAAGCCAGTATCTGATTAGTGGCTGGCACAAGATGAGGAGAACCTAAAGCTTGACAAGAAGTTGAGGATAGAATACTAACAGAGGCCCCTTCATCAACAATAGTGCAAAGAATTTGCCTAGCTGTAACATTCACAACTATCTGGAAAGGAACACTCGAATGAAGATGAGACTCTGTTAGGTTACTCCAGTCAAAGGAAATAACCTCACTACTCGGAGATGGTTCTATCGAAACAGAAAAAATTTCCTCTTGTCGAGACCAATCAGAACGAAGCATAAAAACTTCAGCAGGTTTTAGTACATTCTCTACTAAAATAGAAGAACAAGATGAATATTTGGTCAAAGAGACTATTTCAGTCTTAACACTCTCTGATGAAAGAGTGGGATTAGGTGGCAAGGACACAGACTCGACCACTTTAACTTCACTCTCCAAAGGAAGAGTGGGATCAACCACAGATAAATCTGAATCGACCACTTGGTCAACCAGTGGGGGATCGAGGGATAACTTACTATCACTTGTTGGAATCACCTGTTGATGATCAGTAATATTTTCCAACCAACGTGGAGCTTCATCCATGCTTGGACAAAGAAAAGTATGATGCATAGCCTTGCATATCAAAAAAGGATACAAGAATTTACCCTTACGACCTTTTACCAATGGGTCACTGGTTGAGGGAGTATCGTCAACATGATGACCAGAGGTTGATGACATAGATGGTTTGGATATTTTAGACCACTCTTCTTGTACACGGGAGAGACCGGGACACTCCTTAAGAAGGTGGCCCCCCTTGCAAATCTTACAAGGGAAGTTGGGTTTTTTGAGTGTTCTCTTAGAACGAGCACCATCAATAACAGATGGTTGCTGCTTTTTCTCTTTCTTATCCTTCTTCTTTTTACCCTTCCCTTTATTCTTCTTCTTATCCTCCTGACTACTAACTATAGAGCTTTGGTTAAGCGAAGAAGAAGGAAGGGATGCAGCAACAACCGACAAAGAAGGAGAGGGATTAGGTTGAGGTTGATCCTCTCTCAGAGGAGATGTGACATTTGAGACATTAGGTGTAACAGGAATTACTAGATTAAACAGCCAGACCGGTAATCCTATAGTTAATCGAGGAAGATTTAGAGTGGCAATAAAGGGAGGACCAATACCTTCACTTGGAGGGAATACAAAAGGTACACCTTGGAAAGGGACCTCTTGAGTGGTAGTCCCAGATGAGGATGCCATCTCTAAACTCTCTAATAACCCCCTAACTACCACACACAAGCAAGTACTACTCAAACTAAAAGAAACAAGCAAACATGTGAAAGGAGTGGATAAGAGTCAGGAATCTCACAGGATAGGCCAAAAGGATAACTCAGATGGTTTGAGGATTCCTAAAAGGGTCTCTCGATATACGCAAGGTACGTGGGAGCTCAAATTGGTAGTAGTGCTGTCTAATGCATAACCATTCACAAGGGGCCTTCCTATATACAATCGAGTACATGAAGTACCTTTCTATATACCTCAAGGGTACGTGAAAGGCCATTCGATATACCAATGGTACATGGAAGAACCTCGTGAGTCCAGGGATGTAATCCAGACAAGTAACGACAGCTCCTATGCTTAACGACGCCTGAACACCTCTCTAAATTATCACTCAAATTGCTAAAAGTTTTAACCTAGTACTACCGTTAATTTTATCTTGTGCATTTAGGTGGAACCATGGAGTGAAAACATGAAATTAAAGAAGATGCACACTGATTTATATGATAATGCAAGTTTTCCTCTTCAATGAAATTCTACCTAAGAGAGGGAGAGAGATTTACTTTTCTTCCAAAAATGCACACCCAAATGCAAATGTAATTCTATCTTTTCAAACGAAAAGTGAAATATCAATGCACCCCAAACAAACTTCAAAGCAAATAAGAAAGAGATCTAGAGAACATCGAACATAAATAAACCAAAGATGTTTCCTATCTTTTCATGCTTGAAAAATATGCATAAAAACTTAATGGAAAGATGATTTCACTAACGTTTCCAAACAAAACTAACTCTAATGCACTCAAAGATGAAAACATATATTTGTTCTTAATGAAAGTAAGATCTATAATTTCAAACAATCATGCTCAAAACAAGAAGAAAATTTTTCAACAAACTTGCGAATAAAGCAAAAGAGAGAGAAAACTAAAAATTCCCTTTGAAACAGACATGGAAATGAAGAACCAATCTTTCCTACCAAGCACTGAAAAAATCAGCATGCAAAAGGAAACAAGAATCACCCCAAGCAAAGAAAGACTCAAAACAACATGGGTCACATGTCATGCATTACAAGTCCAAAACAAACCAAAGCCTACACATGAAAATGAAATGTATATTTCCAATTCCAATGAATAATATCTATAGAAAAGAGCAAGAGGTTTCAAGAAAAGAAAATAATATAAAATCTAATGCAAGAAACACAAAATCTCTTTGAATGCAGAAAGAATACAACAATGAAAGCGACTGCAGAATATACAATTCATGGAGCATTTTTTCTCAAAAGTACACTTCATTCAAAAAGTAAGCCAAAAACACACAAAAATAAAAATTCAAAGTCTGGAACAGGGCCTACCTAGCACCGCGCAGATGAAGTTGCTGACAGGCGATTTTGAAACATAACCGCTTCTTGCTCATTGGATTCAGGCGGTGGCACCGCTTATGGCTAACTAGACTCAGGCAGTGGCACCGCTCCTCGCCAACAAGACATGTGTGGTTCCCTGAATAGATCCAAAACACAGAGGAGAACGACAGATCAAGTCAGAAAAAGACCAGATCAAGGTAAAAAATTATAGATTGAGAGTGATAAAGAGCATAAAAGGTCGAAAATAATTCAGATCTAGACAGATCTGGAAGTTTCAAACCAAAATCCACTGAGTCAGATAGCAAATATGACTAAAGAGAGTTGGAGAAGGATCCTGGATTCGGACAAGAGTTAAAAAACTGAGGAAGATCAGATCAACTGATATGTATATTCATTCCCCAGCAGAGTCGTTAGATTTGTTAGCAGGAATATTTCATCTTCTGTGGACAGTAAGGTGTTCCACTGGTCTGAATGGTTCAGATCCAGAACAAATGAAGGACAAAGGTTGAAGACCCTCCCTGGACATCGTAGATACCTGGAATGTGATGCTTCGATAGTAACCATGTGTACTTGCAATCAGATTAAACATGCAAACACATCAAAGCTTCCAAAATATAATCTACTGATCCATGTTAGTGACTAAGGAATCTAACCACATATACATGTGAAATCAAACAACAACAGTAATGTGGGACGAAAATCAGCTTTGCATTAAGATAAAATGGAGAAGTTTACAACCAATTAAGCCTTAGTGTTGACATGCATCTCCATGAAACCAAACACTTTCATCCCCATAAGCTCCAACTTTGCTCTCTATGCTCTCCAATGGCTTGGGCCAAGTAAACAATCCAACATCATAACAATACCTTAAGAGTTCTCCCCTCAACCATGGGCATGAGCTCATATTTATAAGGCTCAATGGATAAAGATGGTTGAGATATTTGTGGATGAGGTGGCCTCTAAGATCCTAGGATGGGGGATCTTGAGCTAAATTGAACCACAATGATAGGGATAAGGGAGGACATGAGGCTCATGATCTAGAAGCCTCGAGAAACTTCTCTTTTTCCCATTTTACCCAGGGTACCGCTTTTCTCCTTCAATGACAGAGCGGTTCAGGTAAGAAAAGCTTATGGACTAAGGGCCATAAGTGGTGGCACCGCTTGTGGCTAACAAGGGATAGGCGATGCAAGCAAGGTACCACTCATGGATAAAGGGGAAAGCGTGACACTGAGCATTTTTGTGAAATATTGACAAATGGTATGAGTTTCCACTCCAAGTGCTGGGGTTAAGGGCAAATAGGTACGTTAAGAGTCTTATCACATGATGGTGATAGGATTTTGGTATAACATATGGAGCTCCATGTGGTTGCACAAGAGTAAGCAAGAATCCAAATCCGTTTTCCAGTTATGCGGCTTTAATGTGTAATATTATAAATCAAGAACCTACCAGTTATGAAGAAGCTATACAAAAGAAAGAATGGGTAGAAGTAATGACGAAAGAATACAAATCAATAATGAATAATGATGTTTGGGATATAGTTCCCAAACCAGAAGGAAACTTGTTTGGTATCTTCCAAGTGGATGTACAATATAAAGCATGCAACTGATGGAAGTATTGAGAAATACAAGTCAAGGTTTATTGCTAGAGGATTCTCTCAGAAAGAGGGAATTGATTGTGAAGAGACATTTGCACCAGTATCAAGGTACACTTCCATTAAAACCATCATGGTACTTGCATCCATGATGAAGTGAAGTTTACACCAGATGTAAGTGAAGACAACTTTCCTGAATGGTGTTATTGAGGAAGAAGTGTACATAGAACAACCACAAGGATTTTAAGTTGAAGACAGATGGACTCACGTATGCAAGTTGAAGAAGGCTATGTATGGATTGAAGCAAGCTCATAGAGCTTGGTATTGAAGGATAGATAGATTTTTGACGAGCTTGGGCTTTACCAAAAGTAAAGCTAATCCTAACCTTTACTTTAAGGTTATGGATGAGGAACCTGTCATATTATTGTTGTATGTGGATGATTTTTTTCTGACAAGAAATGAGAAATAGTTTGTAGAATGCAAGAATAAGTTTACTGGATAATTTGAGATGAAAGACCTTGGCTTGATACACTATTTTATATGTCTAGAAGTATGGAAGAACCCAGAAGGAATCTTTCTAAACCAGGGAAAGTATGCTGTTGAAATCCTAAAAAAAATTGATATGTTAGAATGTAAATCCATGCCCACACCCATGGATACCAACCTGAAGTTTTTAGCTGATGAATCATCGTAGTTAGTGGATTTGACTCATTATAGACAAATTATTGGGTCATGTTGGCCCGATTTTCTGAATCTAGGCCAATAAGGAAGTTTTGTCCACACAATCAGCTTAAAGCAGCGTCCGGTATGTTTGGATTAACAAAACCTCGCAGGTTATGGTCCTGCTACCAACTAGTTTGTCTCTTAAGGAGAACTTAAAACCAACAAAATCTAACCTATTCTAATGTTTATCCTACCTATATATCTAAATATCCTAAGGTTGGTTTCTTAAGGAAAGACTTCGATTTTTGGGAAGTTTTCTAAATATGAAAACTTAAGTAAAGTATGTAAAATGATTTAACAAATGCTAATTAAACTTAGAAATAAAATTAAAACTAAATTATTCTACCTATCCTATTAAACCCCTATCTCAGCTAAAAGCAAATTTACAGCTGAGAGCAAATTTAAGACGATATCAATTATTAATCAATAACAGAAAAACTGGAGTGTGATCGAAACAAACATATTTAAATCACAACAAAAGCCACTCTGCTATAATAGAAATGAAATCTAACCTGTAAACACACAGTTAATTTCAACTTCCTAAAACTGATTAATAATTAATGATCAAGATAGTCATTTGAATTTGAGATAATGCTTATTTAAAGTCACTGTTAACATACAAATGAGATTTTAAATAAACAGAAAAGTATATCATTAAAACTTATGTTTATAGTAAACACACTAATAAACAAAACCATAATGAAATATTTATTCAAAAACACTAACTTGAACTGATAAAGTGAAATAGATGATTGAACATCAGTATGTCACAGCAATACTGAGTTAATATATAAGCAAAAAAAAACAACACACTGAAATATATATAAATAAAATCCAAAAAACGAAATACCAGTCACAGTATTTGTTTGCAGATGTCCAGTATCATTCACATTAAAGCTTCAACTCCAAGTATGATATGGTACTAGTAACAACATATATTTCAAAATAAGTTTTCTTTGCGCACTCCATCCTGTAGAGAAATACAACAGAGTACTCAGAAGACAAAGCTCTTCATCTCCATCGATCTGTCCTGTCTGGCAGCAGCATTTACAGAACAGAGAAAACAACACTTCCTTTGCTCTGTCACACGCCCCCTTCCTGGAAGTGTCTCTTCTTCTTTTTGAAACATAAAATTTACAAAAGGAAATAGAACTGAAGATAATAAAATATCCTCTCTTCTGCTAAGAACCCCCTCCCCTTGGCAGTCGAATCTCCATCCTTTATATAGGCGATCAGGAAGATAACCATCTCCACATTTGGTGTTTACAGCTGGTCGCAAAAAACGTTTCCTGGAAAAATCTGGTTGAAACAGGCCCGAAAATATCCTATATCCTTCACAATTTCTGGAAACTGCCCAAGTAGAAAGGTAAATCGGCCCATTTGTGAAGTGGGTTTTTAATGGTTTTAGCTAATTCATCACGGTTTATCCGCAACCATTCGTGCAAAAACCTGTCTTTCACTAGTGCACGATTTGGTTTTTTAATCTTCTGTTATATCTCCTCTTTCTGTAATACTTCGTGCCTTAGATCAATTAACCTGCACATTAAAATACATATGTCAGATTCCAATTCAACAAACCTCAAGATTCATAGCATCTTTCATTGTTAAGAATTTAGTGGATCGAATTTAGCAAACTGGTCAATTAGAATTTATTTTGTGAACAGTTCCCTTCATTTTCTACAGAATGGTAATGTGTTGATATAGTATTGACTAGTGGCATTTTCGGCGTAAATTCTCTTCTTGCTAGAGTTGTAGATTGGGCGGCCACGTCTTCTCATCAAAACTACTAATTCTAGATTCTGCTCGCAAGCCTGCAACGAAAGAGAAATAATACGTCCACCTTTGTTATGAAATTTGGCATTGTATCTAATAAAGCTGACATCCCCATAATCTAATGTAACTTGGTGACTGCTCTTCGTTTCACAAATTCCTTGAATAACTAGGACAACGTGAACATCTATCATATGTTGATGCCTTGGAAAGATATTTTCCCTTCAATCTACTCATGTGTAATCTTTAGAGACATTCTCCTTCACGGCCATTAGTAAGACACGTTTAGTTTCCTTTGGATATGTTTTAAAATTCTTATCTTATTGTCTTACCATGCGCTGCAGTAACCAGAACTCTTCAAAAATTGACCATCCAAATTCATGCATAAAAATACTTGACCTTATCCTTTATGAAAGGATTTGATATATATATTAAACTTTTCATAATTATTAAAAATGACAATGTGAATGAATAGTCGTTTAAAAAGAAAAACTCCTATGCGCCTGAATTTTGCTAAAATGTTATTAATAAAAATTGTTTTTTTGTTTGTTTTTAAAATACTATAATGAATATATGATAAATCAAGTGATTAAAATTATAAACATTGTGAATAAAGTTTTATAACTTTGGACTATGTTATAACTTTCTCAAACCATAAAATTAATGATACATAAAAGAGCTTTTAGCCTTGAAAAGTGTCAAAGAAAATAGATTTGCCAAAGAGACATTAATGCTCAACTTAAACCCAAAGTCATAAAATATTTATTTAATATATAATCCACGAGATGGGAGAACAATTTTGTTAAATAAGTCTTTGCTTAAATTATTCTTATTATGTTAAAGAACTTAAAATTAAAATAATGAAGGCTTTTTAAATAAAATTTTAAAAAATGCAATCAAATCATGAAGATAAAGACTTAGTTCCATTCTTTAATAGATAATATTTCAAGGATTAGGTCATTCAGTATAAAATGGGGCATTTGCATTGTTTACCATGATCTGTCAAGATGTTGCTTTAAAGTGTTTATACATTAAGACTCCATATCATCGAGACTGTCGAAAGATGAGATTATTTAATCTTAGACCAACTCAAAGCATATGATTGACTGAAACAAAATTATATAGGAGTATGGGAGAATGATGAAGAAATTATGAAGCCAAGAAAATTGATCAACCAAAATTATCCTAACCTCATGAGATGAGAACCAAACCCAGATTAGTGCAAAGAGTGAAAAATTGAGGGATGAAAGGAATATAATTCACCTACCAAACCAATGTAAGAAAATCTAAGTATTTACAAAATTCTAATGGGGCCCCTTTATTTTGGAAAATGAAAGGGGAGTTGTTGGGGTGCCAACAAATGGCGACATGCTGGGCGAAGCAGTTATCTCTGCATGTTTTAGCTAAAGGTTATAGATATAGGAAAACAAAACCAAGGTTTTCTCAGAATATCAAATTTCACACCACATGACATTATCACATCACAAGCCTATATAGTAAAGTTTAAACTTAAAGTACTGTCACAATCAAATGAATTATCGCAATTATTATTCAGAGACTTCGAAAAGATGAATGATTTTAAAATATATGCATAGCAAATAAACCTTATCAAGAATGCTTTCTCAACAGTTAAGGATAATCGAATAACACTAGCATAAAGATATGACCTCCATATCTTAAGAAGATATCTGGATAAGTTCCCCATCCATTAAATATAAATATCTGAAAGATAAAATTTGTTTTTCTCTTCTTATATATATTTTTTAATTTTAATTTTATTTTATATATATATCTTTGATTCAAGACTACTATCCTGGCTTGGTAACCAGCTATTGATAGCATCATTCACGAGAACTGTCAGAGATAAACAAGCCGGCTCGTGATGGGACCTCCTATCCCTTGATATTATGACCAAGAGCCATCACCCTGGTGATCAGAAATGATGTTATCCCTGACAGGGCTGATGATCATGATTAGGTCGGCTCGTAATGAGACCTCCTATTCTTCAATCAAAGTTTAGTTTAGTTTTAAATTTTTTCTAATGGATGAGAAACAAATCCAGATAATACCCCTATAATAACATGGAAGGCCTAAAGATGACTAATGCCATTGATTTATAAAGATTCTGAGAGAAAAGTTTCCCAACAAGTTGACTTGCCTAGCTAATGATATCATTCTCAAAATAAAGTCCAAAAATAATAATCGTGAGTTCAACTGACTGATTAGCTAAGTTCATAAGAAATATTTCAAGGCTAGGAATGATTCAATCACAGTAAGAACATTTGATATGGCAAGAAACTCCTTACAATGGTTTCCCTTAAAGATATTGGGTTGATTAGTAGAGAAACATATGAACACCTAGCAGTGTGCCATCAAAGTATTATTTATCTACAATGCTCCCTTAAAAACAAAGAAGAAAATCAAAAGCTTGAAAAATATTAAACTTACTACTGAAACCAATCAACCAAACAAAAATCACTAATAAAACACTCAAAAGATAGAATCCGATCAAATCCAAAATTCAACCAAAATGTATGTATTGAAATCCAAAAGAAAAATTTTAAAATTTATCGAAACTTTAATTGAGAGTCGAAGATGGTCAATAACCTCAAAAATCAACATTCAAGACATGATTACTTTCTATATGATGAGCTATATAAAATAACGTAAAAATCATAAAATTAATACATACGTAAGAAAGAACGACAAATCTCCTAAATGCCATATTAAAATTGACCACAATATAAAGATCTAAAAATAAATGTCAATATAAAATAGAAAATAGGAGACATAAATATGTATGTCGAAATGGTGATTTTTACAAAACGTATCATAAACTTATTATGGATGTAAAGTTTCTTAAAATATTTCTTCATTCTTTTAGGACTCAATTAATTAGTGAGAAGATTGATTAAGTCGAATCCTTTTATTCATCATTATTTACAAAAGGAAAAATGAAAAATTTTAAGTTGTAAAGTTTCGTGGAAATAATTACAAAGTGAGCAAGATGTAACAATTACAACTCTTTATTTTGAAAAACAAAACTAAATGAAAAACCTAAAAGAAAAATGGTCACAACAAAATCTTCTAAATCAAAAGATAATCAAAAGAAATAAAGAAGACTTGCAAGAAACCAATTATTTCAAAAAGCAAGATTTCAACTCAAAATCTAGTCAATATGTACAAGGCTGAGGTGATAAGAAATCCAATCATCTAGGTCTCAAAAGTGAAAACGAGAAGTAATCAAGTGAAACCAAACTCAATATTAATTTCCTTTGATGATTAAATTGATTTGTGCAGATCATTATTAATTTCATGTCACAACTTCACTAAGCATCATAATTGAATGAAAGAAAATTCTTAAATCGAAGATCAACATGTAATAATATTTTACAAGATTTAATTGATCTGAAATTATAAAATAATTTTCAATACCCTCAATTAGATTTATCTTAATTTGTGGTTGTGATAATATCAAAATAAGACCTTTCTTTAATTATAATATGGTAAGTATTCATAGAAAAGCCCAAAATTATTAATTTTGAAAAAATGATCGATTTACAAAAAATTAGAGAAATATTCATCAAAATAATCTTTATGAGCAAAATCAAGAATTGGCATGAATGATTTAGAAATTTCAGGGAGTTGATTTGTCAAACTCATTTCAAGAGAAAATCAAAATTTAAATGATAAAAGAAATAATCGTAAGGTTAGTCTACACATTTTAAATAAATTGATGAATGTCACTGTAATAATTTAAATATAGTCTAAAAGTATATAATTAATGACATCATCCCACAATCGTGTAAAATAACCTAATGATAGATTTATCATTCCTGCATTATTTTAAATTTATGATTTCTCACAATTAAGACCAAAATTCAATACTTCAAAGTTTAAAAAGATAAATAACAAGTATACAAATTTTGAAATGAAAATAAGATAAAGAATTCACTTCCCTGATGTAAGGCCATACTCGTAGCATTCTCGATTGTATCACTTGCTTCAAAACGCTTTCTAACTTGTCAATCCAACCAAGTGTACCTGACCAAAAATTAAGTAGATATCAATCTATCCTTACCAAAAAAAAACTATTGGGCTGATTAATAAATATATACATTCTTATATTTACTACTACGTGTGAAATCAAAACTAAGAAGTAAAGAAAAAGAAAAGAAACTACTCTATCTTATTCCTAGTCTTATTTTATGTACACTAAAATCAAATATTCAATCCTAATTAGGTAAAGTAAAAAAGCCAATGAAGCCATTGAAGCATTTGTAATCCTGTGAAATAAAACATATCAAATATTAATTGAAATGCTTTATACTGAAACATAGAAAGAATCAAATTAGAACTTATACTTACAAAAGGAAGAAAAAGATGACATGAAAATATTTTGAAATATGACTCTTCCAACTGTGCATAAGCTGGATCATCAAAAGAAGATTGGAGGAGATCTAATACTTGCGAAGATTCAATGGAATGTGTGATAGCAAGTTCATCAGGATAGTAATCAAAAAGTGGTATGTCGAGATCATGATCAAAGGATCCATGAGAAGTTAAAGTAGAGGATATATTTTGTAAGGAAGTATCATCACCATAAATTTGAAAATCAAAATTTGACATTACCTTAGTGTAAGCACTTTTCCCTTGAAATTCATGAGATTTTGACGATTCAATTAATTTACAATTGAAAAGATTAGTCTCGTCAAAATCTAAAACATTATAAGAAATTGTCTTATCTTCTAACTTAACTTCTTCAATATTATCATATGCATGAGATTCATGAGCGATATTTATAAATATATTTTCCTCGTCAATATCTTGAATAGAAATATTTTCCTCATTCTTATACAACAAATCACTTTGCATAGGAACTGACCATAGTGTTTGTATATTAGTATCTGGACATGAACTATAATCAGTAAGTAGATCCAGATGATATCTTTCCAAATGTTGAAAATTAGATGTTCCAGTTTGCAAAGGACAATCTTGATTAACTGATTCAAGAGGAAAATCATTATGCATATTTTGATTTGTTGATATATTTTGTGAAGGAATGAGATAATTTTGTTCAATTTGAGAAGAAGAAAATTCAAAATCATGATTTATGCAATGATCATTCAAAGATTCAGTTTTAGATCCTAAAATCATCGATTCATTTTCGACTATAATCGCTTGAACAAGAGAATGATTTTTTAATGTAAGTGTCGAATTTAAATTGTTTTGTTCTTGAAATTGTATGTTAAAAGATCCTAAAATTTGTTGATGTTCAACAATTTTAGTGTTAGAATTTGGATCAATAAAATTAGACCTTGAATTAGTATTAACCGATGAAGTGATGCAACCATTAACATGCATATCATCAATTTGAAGCTTATCATGATTTGTTTGATCAAATAAAGTTGAAAGAGAATCAAGAGATAAAAATAAATCTGTTATTTCTTCTGCAGAAAATTGATCTTTCTCATGAAATCGAAAATGCATTGACATAAATCTTGAAAAGAAAGTACTAGCAGATTCACCTTCTTGTTTGCGAAGATTTCCAATCTCATACCTCAATGCTTGATAATTATAATCCTCATGCGCATCAATGAATAACTCCATAAAATGTTTCCATGAATGGATGGACTTAGCTGGTAACATTTCGAACCAGCCTCGAATTCTTCTTTTGAAAGTGACAGTAAAAAGCCTGCAAATCGTACTCTCACATACTATACGAAAATGGTTACAAATATCTATAAATTCAGTGAGATGTTTCAAAGCAGTCATTTTACCTTCTCCATCAAAACTTAACCTTTGAAAGAGTTTTACTGCACTTTCAGAAATACCTCCAGCAGGCCCATGCATGCTGAAAGCATGTTCTAAAACAGTAATATGAGCCATTTTTGAAATAGATCAAAATTTAAAAGAAATAGCTCAAAAGGGCTTACTTGCCGATCGGCCCTCCTTCTAGCGCCATTTGTTGGCCCGATTTTCTGAATCTAGGCCAATAAGGAAGTTTTGTCCACACAATCAGCTTAAAGCAGCGTCCAATATGTTTGGATTAACAAAACCTCGCAGGTTATGGTCCTGCTACCAGCTAGTTTGTCTCTTAAGGAGAACTTAAAACCAGCAAAATCTAACCTATTCTAATGTTTATCCTACTTATATATCTAAATATCCTAAGGTTGCTTTCTTAAGGAAAGACTTCGATTTTTGGGAAGTTTTCTAAATATGAAAACTTAAGTAAAGTATGTAAAATGATTTAACAAATGCTAATTAAACTTAGAAATAAAATTAAAACTAAATTATTCTACCTATCCTATTAAACCCCTATCTCAGCTGAAAGCAAATTTACAGCTGAGAGCAAATTTAAGACGATATCAATTATTAATCAATAACAGAAAAACTGGAGTGTGATCGAAACAAACATATTTAAATCACAACAAAAGCCACTCTGCTATAATAGAAATGAAATCTAACCTGTAAACACACAGTTAATTTCAACTTCCTAAAACTGATTAATAATTAATGATCAAGATAGTCATTTGAATTTGAGATAATGCTTATTTAAAGTCACTGTTAACATACAAATGAGATTTTAAATAAACAGAAAAGTATATCATTAAAACTTATGTTTATAGTAAACACACTAATAAACAAAACCATAATGAAATATTTATTCAAAAACACTAACTTGAACTGATAAAGTGAAATAGATGATTGAACGTCAGTATGTCACAGCAATACTGAGTTAATATATAAGCAAAAAAAAACAACACACTGAAATATATATAAATAAAATCCAAAAAATGAAATACCAGTCACAGTATTTGTTTGCAGATGTCCAGTATCATTCACATTAAAGCTTCAACTCCAAGTATGATATGGTACTAGTAACAACATATATTTCAAAATAAGTTTTCTTTGCGCACTCCATCCTGTAGAGAAATACAACAGATTCCTCAGAAGACAAAGCTCTTCATCTCCATCGATCTGCCCTGTCTGGCAGCAGCATTTACAGAACAGAGAAAACAACACTTCCTTTGCTCTGTCACGCGCCCCCTTCTTGGAAGTGTCTCTTCTTCTTTTTGAAACATAAAATTTACAAAAGGAAATAGAATTGAAGATAATAAAATATCCTCTCTTCTGCTAATAACCCCCTCCCCTTGGCAGTCGAATCTCCATCCTTTATATAGGCGATCAGGAAGATAACCATCTCCACATTTGGTGTTTACAGCTGGTCGCAAAAAACGTTTCCTGGAAAAATCTGGTTGAAACAGGCCCGAAAATATCCTAGATCCTTCACAATTTCTGGAAATGGCCCGTGAAGAAAGGTAAATCGGCCCATTTGTGAAGTGGGTTTTTAATGGTTTTAGCTAATTCATCACGGTTTATCCGCAACCATTCGTGCAAAAACCTGTCTTTCATTGGTGCGCGATTTGGTTTTTTAATCTTCTGTTATATCTCCTCTTTCTGTAATACTTCGTGCCTTAGATAAATTAACTTGCACATTAAAATACATATGTCAGATTCCAATTCAACAAACCTAAAGATTCATAGCATCTTTCATTGTTAAGAATTTAGTGGAGCGGATTTAGCAAACTGGTCAATTAGAATTTATTTCGTCAACAGTTCCCTTCATTTTCTACAGAATGGTAATGTGTTGATATAGTATTGACTAGTGGCATTTTCGGCGTAAATTCTCTTCTTGCTAGAGTTGTAGATTGGGCGGCCACGTCTTCTCATCAAAACTACTAATTCTAGATTCTGCTCGCAAGCCTGCAACGAAAGAGAAATAATACGTCCACCTTTGTTATGAAATTTGGCATTGTATCTAATAAAGCTGACATCCCCATAATCTAATGTAACTTGGTGACTGCTCTTCGTTTCACAAATTCCTTGAATAACTAGGACAACGTGAACATCTATCATATGTTGATGCCTTGGCAAGATATTTTCCCTTCAATCTACTCATGTGTAATCTTTAGAGACATTCTCCTTCACGGCCATTAGTAAGACACGTTTAGTTTCCTTTGGATATGTTTTAAAATTCTTATCTTATTGTCTTACCATGCGCTGCAGTAACCAGAACTCTTCAAAAATTGACCATCCAAATTCATGCATAAAAATACTTGACCTTATCCTTTATGAAAGGCTTTGATATATATATTAAACTTTTCATAATTATTAAAAATGACAATGTGAATGAATAGTCGTTTAAAAAGAAAAACTCCTATGCGCCTAAATTTTGCTAAAATGTTATTAATAAAAATTGTTTTTTTGTTTGTTTTTAAAATACTATAATGAATATATGATAAATCAAGTGATTAAAATTATAAACATTGTGAATAAAGTTTTATAACTTTGGACTATGTTATAACTTTCTCAAACCATAAAATTAATGATACATAAAAGATCTTTTAACCTTGAAAAGTGTCAAAGAAAATAGATTTGCCAAAGAGACATTAATGCTCAACTTAAACCCAAAGTCATAAAATATTTATTTAATATATAATCCACGAGATGGGAGAATAATTTTGTTAAATAAGTCTTTGCTTAAATTATTCTTATTATGTTAAAGAACTTAAAATTAAAATAATGAAGGCTTTTTAAATAAAATTTTAAAAAATGCAATCAAATCATGAAGATAAAGACTTAGTTCCATTCTTTAATAGATAATCTTTCAAGGATTAGGTCATTCAGTATAAAATGGGGCATTTGCATTGTTTACCATGATCTGTCAAGATGTTGCTTTAAAGTGTTTATACATTAAGACTCCATATCATCGAGGCTGTCGAAAGATGAGATTATTTAATCTTAGACCAACTCAAAGCATATGATTGACTTAAACAAAATTATATAGGAGTATGGGAGAATGATGAAGAAATTATGAAGCCAAGAAAATTGATCAACCAAAATTATCCTAACCTCATGAGATGAGAACCAAACCCAGATTAGTGCAAAGAGTGAAAAATTGAGGGATGAAAGGAATATAATTCACCTACCAAACCAATGTAAGAAAATCTAAGTATTTACAAAATTCTAATGGGGCCCCTTTATTTTGGAAAATGAAAGGGGAGTTGTTGGGGTGCCAACAGGTCATTACAGACAAATTATCTGATGAATACCAGGCTAGATATATGTTTTGTTGTGAACACCCTGAGTCAATATCTAGTTGAGCCTAGACATGTTCATCTGGTAGTTGCAAAGCATGTGATGAGGTACTTGAAAGGTACAATAGACTTTGGTGTATACTATGTTGGAGATCATGACTACAAATTGTATGGTTATACAGATGTAGATTGGGTTGGAAGTGTCTCAGACAGGAAGAGCACCTGAGGTGGATGTTATTGTCTGGGATCTGCCATGATCTCATGGTTTAGCAAGAAGAAGTCTAGTGTTTCTCTCATCATAGCTGAAGCATAGTATATAGCAG
This sequence comes from Pseudotsuga menziesii, assembly GCA_001517045.1. Classification (NCBI taxonomy): domain Eukaryota; kingdom Viridiplantae; phylum Streptophyta; class Pinopsida; order Pinales; family Pinaceae; genus Pseudotsuga; species Pseudotsuga menziesii. The sequence goes on from LPNX010330286.1 coordinate 856,229, forward strand.
CTTGTTTTGCTAGTTGTGAATCCACATGGCTTCGAAAATTGATGTCAGTTCTATTTGACTTGGCGTTGGATACCACGGTGATTCTATGTGACAACCAGAGTTGTATAAAGATGGCGTGGAGCCTAGTGTTCCATGATAAGTCAAAGAACATATAAATCTAGTATTTTTAAATACAGGATGTGGTAAAAAAGGGAGATATAAAGCTCCAGCATGTGAGCATTGATTATAAATTTGTTGATGTGTTGACTAAGCCTCTATCTCGAGTGAAGTTTGACTACTTTCGTGACAAGCTTGGTGTGGTTTGAAAGGACATTCCTTGAAAGGGGAGCAGTGATGATGATGTTGTAGTGGGATTGTATCATCCCTAAACAATATTCCTAAAGTGATCCACATAATTTTTCCTCCTTGATGTGGTTGAGATTGTATCATCCCTAGACATTAGTCCTGAAGTGATTCACAGACTTTTGTCTCCATGATGTGGTTGGGATTGTATCGTCCCTAGACATTAGTGCTAAAGTGATCCACATAATTTTGTCTTCATGATGTGGTTGGGATTGTATCATCCCTCGACATTAGTCCTAAAGTGATCCTCAGAATTTTTTCTCAATGATGTGGTTAGGATTGCATCATCCTTGGACTTATGTCCTAAAGTGAGAGGGATTGATCATTCCATAATTGGATCATGTGTGTTGTAGGTTATGTTTTTGTAGATGAAGTTGTTGTTGATCGAAAGATCAATTGTTGTTGTAGATGATCGAGTGCTGTAGAAGCTGAAGATAAAAGATGAAGACTCGGTGCTATAGAAGATAATGCTCCAGTAACAATTCTAGTTGTTGATGTTGTTGAAGAAAAATTCCAATGATTTATAGATGTATCACCTTGATGTTGTTGATGATTCCCTCTCTCCTCACTCCTACAGTTGATGTTTTGTTGTCAGTAGAATACCCTTCTCATTAAGGGGGAGTGTTGAAATATTGTAACTTTGAAGAATATTCTATTGTATCTTATTGTAATTTATTAGGACGTGGGTAATTCCTCCATCGGGATGTTATTATTGTATTTGTTCATCATAGTGTCATGAGGTAAAACCTCTGTTATAATTTGGGTCGATAGAACCCTCCATAAAGTAATATTATAGTTTTTTGAGTCTTCATAGGTAAGTAAGCCCAGTTAAGTTTGTTGGGGTCGACCTAGTTAGTGAAAAATTCAAGTGGAATATAAAGTATAAATAGGAGTTATGTGCTCCTCATTTGGACACACACACTCACTTGTGTAATTCACATAGGAGAGAGAGAGAGAGAGAGAGAGAGAGAGAGAGAGAGAGAGCACTTGTTTGGGGTTTTGTTTTGTACTTTTGATCATCTATATTGAGGAATTTTTGTTGGGTTTTCTTCCCCTAGAGGGTTTCCCAAGATAAATTTGTGTCTATCTTGTGATTTTGTTTCTTTCAGTGATCATGTATATGCTATTGTTGTGAAATTCAATTGAATACTAATGTTATCTATCTTAGCATATTGAATCTTTAAAAAAATGACCACATAATAATTGGTCATTTATTTGGTCATTTTTAGTTCTGCCACTTCGACAATGGAAAATTACAATTTTGACAATAAATTTGTACAATTTACTAAATTTTAACACTACAAATGGATTCAGAGACCCCCTGGAAACAACTTGCAGAGACGAAAAAAACTCATGGAAACAACTTGAAGAGATTTGTATTATATTGGGGCTGAAATGCTCAAAATATTTCAAACTAGAACACTCGATACACACTGGAACACTTGGACTACTTAAAGTATCTACCACTTTAGGATCACACTGGGAATAAGAAACCTTTGCAGGAATTCAACCCAGATGCGCAGGCTTGTCAATAATTGACTACTACAGAAATACTCAAATACTTCGCAAGAGGGAGCATAGACAAACTCTTTGTTTTTCTTTCGACCCCGAGTAAATGATCTCTCGTTTCTTTATATACATTTTTCATCCAATGCCTTGTTACCGTTAAACTGGAAAATGGCAGTCACTAAGGTGTTGTACTAGATAGCTTCATGATTTTGGGTAGCTCACGAAGAGACATACGCACATGGAGATATCTTTATTATCTTTAAAGAAAATATGAAACTATATTCACTTAGAACTCACATAGATTCTAATAATTTCCTAAATATAACACGGTGGAGATGCTTCTCTTGGTGCATCCACAAAACCATTATTACTATAGTACTTCTACAGTGCTACAATGTACTAATTATTATACACTGGATATTCTTTAATGGGAACCCACTGAATACCATACAATCATGGACTATGATTAGAATCAAATCCATCAAAATCTATGAAGGGGTCTCTAAATCCATCTGCAGTGTTAAAATTTAGTATATTGTAGACCCCCTCATGGATTCTGTGGGTTATTTCCTCAATGTTTCATCAACTATTATATTGAGCATTGTTTTCATAGCACATCATTTTTTATTCTCATCAATATATAGACCCTTGAGACCCCTTTAATAATATAGGTTGGGTCTTGTCTATATCGACATGTTTCTAAAGTGTTGAAAAATGACATCAGAGGCAAACCTAGTGAAATTTTTTGTAGAATCATTATGTCTGCACAATCATGTCTGTGGAGATATGCTTATAACATATATATCTCGTTTCTCCATTTACACTTTTGTATAACCCCATTCGACAGTTTTTCCAAGTTGTGTATTTTACATCGTCATGATAGTCGAGTTAGTGTCATGTATAGGATATTGGTCATTTCTCGTTAAAAGCATCATCATGTCTTGAATTTTATACCATTGTGTTCAACTTATCGAACTTATTATGCTCATATATAAATTGGCCAAAATCGTCATCATTTAACCCTTTCGACACTCAGTTTAAGTTTCGGTAAGTAAGAGTCTTTTGCATATCATTAGTTGAAATATGCCTATTTTGTGCCTCCCAATTAATTTTTAGATCTTGTCTTTAATGGATTTAACACCCTCATAAACGTCTGGAGAACCCAAAATTCCAAAAATTGATAATTGTAAGCTGGATTTTAAAAATTATGATCAATTTTTTTCAAAACCATGCAAAAACAATCTACCTATGCCAACTCAAATTGTAGAATTTTTAGATTACACATTCTACCACACATATAAAAAACAAAAAACCAAAAACAATTAAAACAAGGTTAAAAAATAAACTTAAAAAATGAAAAAAATTATTACCTACTAAAAAAACAACATAAAAAATAAACATCAAACAAATAAAACAAATCCTATAAGAAATAAAACAAAAGATAATGAAATACTTTTGTCCATAAAACAAAACATAATGAAATATTTTTGTCCATAAAACAAAACATAATGAAATACTTTTGGCCATTTAAACATGGACCTCGACCATTTGGTCCATTTGAACCCTCGACCTCAACTGTGGATAAATTAAGAGAAATGAACAAGCTGGAAAATGAACCTTGACATCGACTACGCAAAGACATGACAGAGTTTTCCTCCAGAGCCTAGAAGGAGGCGCTATGGAGTAACACCGCCATTGATGTTTTTCTCCTCAAGTTCAAAGACATGTACTTCAATGTTAGCCAGGGTCGATTGGGGAAAACCCACTTGGGCCAAATATTTGATGGCATCTTGCCCCTAGGTAAATCTACTGAAATGTTATTTTTTGTATTGAGTAGGCCCCTATGAGTAACCCCAATTAATTGATTAGGACCCCCATTAGGCTCATTGTGTTGGCCCATTGAATATCCCCAATGATTGCCCCTTCCTTTGCGTAGTTGTAGGTCCTTATGTTCGGTATCGATCGGTAAGATTTTCGACACTCAAGCATTTATTTCTTCACCATTGTAACCACCCATATCGGTATATGTGGGGACTCAATCAATAACTAACCGGTGCCACTTCCCTCCCTTTGATGACTGGAATTATCTCAAGTGTGACTACAACTGAGAGTCTGCCACATTATCCTCATCAACGAGTGCATCGTTTGAAATATCTGGTCTACTCGAACTTTGTTCCTTGCCCCCAATGGTGTTGTTGAAGATGGTATCCATAAGTGGATCAACTATCATAAGGATCCCTCCCTTTAGGTGCATTAACTTGCATTATATATGAATATTATCCAAAATGGGTTGTTGCCATATATCTGTTGGGCCAAGTTAACCCAGTCCTTAGTTTGGTACTCTGCTGGCGAGTGTAAATGGAAAAAAACAGTCAGACCCACAATTATTTGTGGGTTATTCACTACCCAACAAGTCAAATTCTCAGCAGGATGGAAAAATGCTTACATAAAACCTAAATTCCAAAAATAATCGTTTTCCAAACTAGGTCTTTCAACTTTGGTTCTAAATATACTTACTTCCCCTTTTCAAAACCTCTTTATTTCTTCGTTGGGAAAGTGGGTTATGGTGGCATCGTTGCAACACTATCAAAAACAAAAAATTGTTATGTTAATTCTGTGAATTCTTAATTCCCATTTCCAAATTCTTTGTGCGTCATTGTTGAGGATGCAGGTTATGGTGGTTTTGTATGCAATGCTATCCAAAACAACAAAATTTTACTTTTAATTTTGTGCATTCTTACTGCCTATTTTCAAAATCTGTGTGTTTAATTTTTGGGGAAGAAGGTTATGGTTTCTCTGAATGCAATGTTGCCCAAACAACAAAATAATCTAATTATGATTATTCTCACTAAGTTACAACCCAATTTCAAAATATGTATTTTATTGATGGAAAGCATGGTATGGTGGGTTTGTGTGCAATGCTATCCAAAACAATAAAATAGTAAATTTAATTCTAAGCATTATTACTTCCCACTTTCAAAGTCTTTGTTTTGTGTCACTAGAGAAGGGGATTATGGTGGCTTTGTATCTAATACTGTTCATCTGTAGGTAAATGAAAATATCAGTTTTCAGGAATCAAGGGACAGGGGATGGAACAATAACTAGAAATTATGCTACCCTTGCACTGTAATCATGTGAAGAGGCCATCTTGTGCTGCATGGTGAAATTGCAATTGAAACAGAGTGATGGAGTAGTTGCAGGAAGATCTTGGGTGATGAATGAGGCATAATTAATATTCCGAAATCAAGGAAGCATTGCTAGCTTTGTACCTCCATTGAATTTCGCAATGGTATACAAGGGGGTTTATAGATCAGGTTTCCCCAACCATGCAAACTTTCCATTTCTGAAGACCTTAAAGCTTCACTCTATAATGTAAGTAGTATGGTTGAACTGAAAGTGCTTCATTCCTATCAATTTCAGTGATGATTGTTGGCATTTCCTGGGGATATTGCTGCCAATTGTTTATACTAATAGTGAAAAATGTTCTTTCTCTAGTTGGAATTCATTGAAGAATAAGCACAACAATTCAGAGATAGGAAATTATATTGGAGATAACTAAGATGTCCTGGTTGTATTCTTGTGCAATTTATAGGCATCGATACAATCATGGAAATATATGGAATGTTTTATGCTCCAATTTTGGCTTTATTGATTCTTCTCCATTCTTTCCCTAAATAACAAAATGGTATAATTATGAGTATTCTCACTAAGTTACAACCCATTTTAAAAATCTTTATTTTAATGTAGGGATTTTCTGGAGAATCCATAGTAGTCATTTTGTAAGTCGACTTATTGTCCTAATGATGGTTCTTGATTTGAAATCGAAACGTCGACTTACAAAATGACTACTGCGGATTCTTTGGAAAAAATTAAAGGCTACCTTACCGCAGAAACTTACAAACTGAAATATTTATTTTATTGGCAATGGATTGGGTGGATCGATTCCTAGGTACATTTTAGGGCTCATCTCTTCCTCAATTGTTTATAATATTTCCCTTCTTGAAATCCTTGGTTTTTACTCCCATTCCAATATGTAATCTATTCTTGGTGAACTGAGTAGTTTTCCCTCTGTGGTTCCTGTGACCATACCTCCCTCTCACTCTATCCTTCTGGCCTCTAAGACTCTTGTCAATTTATCTCCCATGTGTTCTATTATCAAGATATGGTGTCCTATACCCTACTCGAAGGCTCGTTTTTGGTGTCCTCTCCCATATCCATTTTAATATCGTCCTTTCTCACTATGCTTAGATTTCCCCTCTCAATGATCCTCAAAATGGAAAATCCCATGTCTCTAATAGCAGGATTAAGCATGATATTTAAGAGAATCGATCCTAATAATTTTTCACCTTTTCCTCAACCCAACCATAAATCAAAGAGATTTCCATGTGTTTTTGTAGAGTCCTTCCAAAACTCGGTAACTTAAACAAGAAAAACCTATAAGGGAAAACTGAGGCATGTCTGTAAACAAAAGTGATGTTAAATTCATTAAACTTAATATTTCAAATTTTCATAAATCAAACGTCCTCGTTGTAAATGGTAAATTTTATGTTCATCCCACTTCATCAAGGATGCATACCCACATGACCCAAACAATAACCAAACTTAAAATCCATGTAAAGTTCCATCCAATGCTGATAAGAGTGCAGTAAATTCATACTTAGTTCATCAAGCAAATGTAATCATAAGAATAACATAATAGGAATGGAACCATATGAAAAGATATTTTTCCAGTTTATGCAAAAAACAATTGCTGAAACTTTTCACAAGGTCATAAAATATTATATTGGTTTTAAAATATTGATATATGTTGGGCCTCAGGACAGAAATGAAGAATTCATGTATAATTTTGCCTAAGTATGGAAGAAGAGCGTAAGGAGAAGAGGAAGGAGCTACGATAGAGGAAGAAGCATCAAGGGAAAGGGAAGGATGCTGCGACAGAAGAAGGGAAGAGAAGAAGAAGACAAAGAGAAGGCGTGGAATAAGGAAGTTGCGCTAGATAAGTAAGTCTCGATGGGAGGAAAGAGAAAGATATGAGATGACATGGTAGAATATTGCAAGAATTAGGCGTACATATAATGTAATGGCCAGAAAGTGACAGTAAGGCATAACGCTGAGAAATCGACAGCCCTTAACGATTATGAGTACGAGCTCGGCTGGAGCTGACGGAAGCCACACGCTTGAAGGCATATTTGTAAGTCAAGACTATAGTGCCTTTCTTTATGTGTTTCTAGAATAGGAAATATAGCTTGTTGGATGAATATAGTAATTCGACCGAGAAAGCGACTGAAAATGAGTCTGTAATGAGTCAATTAGAGTCTGTATTGAGTCGATATTGAGTCTGTAACAAGAATGTATGGGATCTGTATCAAGACTGTAATGAGGCTATAAAAGAAGGAACCCAAGCTGTAGTTGGGTTAGACAATAGATAGTTATACGAAGAGCCATCCTAATAGTTTTTAAGCTGAATTAAGCTGGAAGTAACGGGTTTTGGTAGAATAACTCTGAATCATTGAGTGCATCAGAGTAGAGAGTCTGAAGATAAGTGCACAGACAAGTAGAGAAGGTTGAGTCAATCCAGGTTGTGTGTGGATTGCTAGTATGAGTAGAATAGGAAGAGAAGAAGAGAAAAGATAAGAGAGCATGAGAGAGAGGAAAATTCTATAAAGATAGAAGAGAAGATCTAAATAGAGTCCGTGACTTTGTGTGGAGGAAAAAAGTGCATCTATTTCCTCATGCCATTGTTGATGTATTTATAACTTCAAAATGTATTCAATTGTATATATTATATTGTATTTCATTGTACCCCGATGTTCCTATTGGGAGAATCATTAATAGAATAAGGTCATGTAAAGTCATATAGGTTAACCCTCCTTTGTAAGTTGGGGAAATAGTCCCCACAGTTGAGGGGTACTAGGGTTATTAGACTTTCCTAGTGAGTTTGGCCCTGGTAAGTAATTGTCAAGTGGAAAACTCATTAGAGGAAATTTCAACTCAAAATGAGCCTCTTAAAAAAAATTAATAAAATAATAGTTAAAATAATAAAATAATATTTATTTTTTTTGGAGGAAAAAAAGAAAAAACTACCTTTTTGTTCATATTTTTGACATATCTCTCTGTGTTTTTATTCAAATTTCGATCAGGAGCACTCGTTGGATGCGGAATTTAATTCTGCATCCAACGAGTACCCACTGGATATACTTTTGATGGGCCTCGCTACCCCAAAAACAAGAAATACTTAAAAAAAGTGATGCTGATAAGGTATTTCTTAGTTTTGGGGTAGCGGTGCCCGTCAAAAGTATCTCGAGTGGGTACTCATTGGATGAGGAATTAAATTCTGCATCCAATGAGCTATACCAATCGAAACTTGAGTAAAAACATAGGGAGATATCTTGAAAATACGAACAAAAAAAGTAGTTTTTTTTTATGATACCTATCCCCAAATTTATATTAAAAAATTGTTTAAGAGGTGCTCCCTTTTTGAATTTTAAAGCATTTTGATTGGCTAATACATGATGACATGGAATTTGTATTATTTTTGGAAGGCCCATTTTAAATTGAAATTTCCTCTAATGAGTATAAATAGAGAGTGAGACTCTCTAATTGGAACACTGACTCACTCAACAGTAGCACATAAGTGAGAGAAGAGGAGCTCGCACAAGTGAGAGGGAGAGAAACTATCGGAGATCATCTTTGTATCTTTGGGTTTTAATTTTTCTTTTGGTGCGCATTCTATCTATGAGGAAGTTGCGTGGTTTTATCCTTTATAGTTTCCCCGAGGAAAACTCTTTGTGTCTCTTGTGATTATTGTTGTGCATGTTATTCTCTCACATAAGATCCTAGATCATATTGATTAAATGATAAAAATATAACATGGTATCAGAGCTAACTTGAGAAGAAGACACTGTACAACTACATAATCTAGGGCTTCCTATTTTTGGGGTCTCTCTCCATAGGTAATCAACAAAAGGAGGCTAGGTTAACTCTCTATTGAAGGGCACATCTTTTTGTCGAAGCAGAATTTTATTCCGGGCATTTTTCAGTTTTTGACCTGTCACTGCTGCGGGAAATCAGGGATTTTCACAAAAGAGGAATTTTTGAGTGAGTCCAACATAGGATTTCTCTCCTCCTCAAAATATAAAGTTAGAGACCAAGATCAAAATTTTAGTTGGGTAAAACTCCAGGAAAGTCAAACCCTAATTTGACACTGGACCAGAAAACCCTAAAAGACTAAAACTAGTCATTTTGGTGCATTCGCTATATCTCACGATTGGAGAAGGATTAGGAGGCAAAAATTTTACAAGATTAAGATAAATTCCTAATGTACCCTATGTAAATGTTTCAGCCTCATATTCCTTATATTCTTGGAGATATGATTCCTCCAAATCAGGGTTCCAACCTCTCCCTGGATTCATCCCTAAACATGACACATAGGGAAAATTGTTATATCTTGGGCTATGAAGGTCCAAATGAAATTTATTAAGATGTCCATATAGGGAATGGATTTTAATTTCCATGGTAAAAGTTTTAGACCCCAAAGGTGAAACAGTGACACGTGGAAGTCTATACAAGTTCTCTAAGTTGAACAATACTGAAACAAGTCACCTTGGGAAAACTCTCATAAGTCCTAATTAGTGAAAGAAATTTTGCTAAAACCTATGGTGTTGGAAAGGGGACAAAAAAAGATACCTCATTACGTAATTTCAAACATAGGGGATCAGTAATTTCAAAGATACCATAGAAACAATATCAGACATTTCTACAGAAGAAATTGGAAAACTAGGGATTCCTATTCCAGGAGCTTCCCTCCATTGTTTTCATAAAAGGAGTACATTCGACAGCTCACCTTGAAGAGGCCCATATTTCTATCCAATCAGAAGTTTGAATTTCCAAGTTTTGAAAATTAGGGTTTCTCTGACAAACCCTAGATCATCCAGCTCTGGAACCAGGGTGGACACCTCAAATCGGTAAGATCTAATTTTTTATTATTTGCATTCGAGGTTCTCATTTGAAAATGACTAATCACACCAGCTTCATGAAAAGCTTGGTGAAGCTAAAAACGTCCAAGCATGGGAGTATGGAATCTCACTAGTTCTTGAAAAAAAAAAATTGGACACCTACATAAGTGGAGAGGTTCCAGTTCCAGAGGGAGATGAGGATAAAGCCTTACACAAGAAGAACTTAGTCAAGGCCAAGAGGATTATTGCTGATTCTATCAAGGATCACCTTATACGACAAGTGTTTTCCCTAAAGACACCTAAAGAGATGTTTGATTCCTTGACCAAGCTATTTGAATGGAAGAATATAAATCAGAAGAAGTATAGGAACTCTGTGATCCTTGAATAAATTGACTTAGATCAGTATTTCAGTAAAGAAGTTATAAGAGCCGGAGGGAGATGAGGCTAAGGCTAGATCCAAGAGAATCATTGTAGATTCTATTAAATATCATCTCATTCCTCATGTGTCATCCTTGAAGATACCAAAAGGAAGTGTTCGATGCTATTTCCACCTTTAATGGCCTCCCAGGGTCATGGGATTCATTCATTCGAGGAATGTGTGTTAGAAGGAAGTGATTAACTTCAGCAGACTCCAGGAAGAGCACACACAAGAAGAATCTCGACATTTGGATAAGAAATGATGTTGTTATGAATGAAGAAGATGATGAAGTTGAAGGCTCAAGAAAGAGTCTACCCATGAAACGAATAAAGATAAGTATTAAATTGTCAGTTCATGATATTATTTTGTTATGCATTTGTTTATATTCAGTTGATGTGTTATGCATGATAGAATGTTTGCATTAATGACAGTATACTACTAATATGCATGCGATGGGTAAGTAGCCCATGGTGCTATACAAATCTCCATTTCTACTTATCTAGAAGGAAACCACTTTGCCAACATATTGGATTAGTGCACAATCTCAATGATGTCATGGTAGAGATGGAAGGCATCTAGAAAGTTTCCGTGAGATATGGATGAATGTTGTATTGGATAAAATAGTTGCATGATTATATATTTATGCATAATAATTTGCCATTATGAATATGCCTTATGAAATGTTTCTAACCATACAACTAATGGATTTGACTTGTAGGAAAGATCGCGTACAATCGCCTAAAAAAGAAGAAGGATGATACTTGTTCAAAAGAACAAGTGACGACAGTTGGAGAAATAATCCAAGATTAATAATAATATGATGATACTTTCAAAGAAAGAAAGAGGTCTTAGACACAATGTAGTTATGTGACATTGTTGAGCGACATCATTGATGCAGAACCTTCCAACTATGAAGAAGTAGCCAAGAAAAAAGGGAAGGAGAGTACAAGTTCAAGAAGAATGATGTCTAGGATGTGGTATCGAGACTTGAAGGGAAGTCCGTAGTATCTTCCATATGGATCTACAAAATCCAGCATGAAGTAGATGGCAACATTATGGGATACAAGGAAAGATTTGTAGCACGAGACTTCTCACAGAAAGAAGGCATAGAATACGAAGAGACATTTGCAACCACTTGTATTTGAGACACATGATAGGAAGACTCATGTGTGCAAATTAAAGAAGGACTTGTATGAGCTCAGAAGGAACCCATGGGATAACACATACATGAGGAGCTTGAAGATCACCTAGAGTGATGAAGATCTTAAACTTTTCTACAAGATTGAAGATGAAATCCTATAGAGGATGACAAGCTCACAGATGGGTGCGAGAAGAACTTTTGAAAAGGTTCAAGATAGAGGATATTGGTATTTAGTGACCCTAGATGGATACATAGAATATTAGTAGCAGAGGAAGCTACTTGTCACTCCAGTACAGAATACATAGAGTACGAAAGGTAGAGGGAGAATGATGCTCCGCTTTAGAGGGAGTGACTGCAGAATATCCTGAGGTTCGACATGGTACAACAGGATGGACAGATTACTGATGGATCTAGGCTTTACTGAGAGTAAAGTAGATTCCAACTTTTACTTCATGGTTGAAGGAGGAAGATTAGTGATGCTCCTGTTATATGTCGATGACCTTTTCCTGACAGGAAAAGAGGAACTCATTAAAGATGCAACAAGAAGACATGCTACTGAGTTCGAGATGAAGGACTTGGGCATGATGCATTACTTTCTGGGCATGGAGATGTGGCAAAGTGCGGATGGAATATCCCTTGGATAAGGGAAGTATGCAGTGGAGGTCTTGAATACATTCGGGATGATGGACTACAAGGACATGGACACACCTATGGCATTGAACCTAAAGCTATTGAGTGATTATTCGTAAGATACGGTTGATGCCACAGTGTATCGTTAGATGATTTGTTCCTGGATGTACCTGACGAATACGAGACTATATATTTTCTTTGTTGTGAACACATTGAGCCAGTTTCTGGCTGATTGCTACAAATCATATTCTGAGATACCTGAAGGGTATAGTTGATTATGGGCTCAAGTATGAAGTGAATCAGAAGATTAACCTGGAGGGTTATGTAGACTTAGATTGGGCAGGCAATGCCATTGATAGAAAGAGCACTTCGGGGTGCTGCTTCAGTATGATATTAGGTGTGATCTCTTGGTTTAGCAGGAAGCAGTCCTGCATGGCGCTTAGTATAGCCGAGGAAAAATATGTTGCCACTTGCTCGACTATTTGGGAGGTAGTATGTTTCTTTTGAAAACTACTATTTGATTTGATTGATATGAATTTTATTTTTGTATGATGCAGAGAGTAGCAGTAAAGCTCTAGTATGTGATCCAGATCGATATCTCTAGAAAGAGGGAGTTCTAGCATAGCCGGTGAGATAGGTTGTTTGAGCATAAAATCCTGGCAAATCTCGTAGGTTTCTCAGACATAATCAGTAATGTAGGTTGTCCTTGGATGTAATTAGTCATGGCGAAGCTCACAGGTTACCCTTGGATGTAATAATCCCTGATATGATTCTATGCTAGAAATGGCTTGAGTGAAGTTTTAGTACTTCAGAAAGAAGCTTGGCGATTCTTCAAATCGAGGTTCCATCCAAGGGGAAGTGATACACATGATCCCTTCCCAGATGGTAGTAGGTGTGTTCTACCATGTTGAGGGATGTAAGTGCTGAAGCCTTTCCGGATGGTAGTAGCTGTGTCCTACCATGTTGGTGAATGTGAATGTTTTGTTACGTGTATATGAGTTGTGCTCCGAGATGATATGAAGAGAAAGTCCTTGCATAGGGAAAGACCTACAACCATCATGAAAAAGTGTTGGCTCTGTAGAACTACAACCAGCATGAAAAAGGGTTGGCTTTGTAGATGGAGAACTACAAACAGCATGAAAAATGCTAGTTCTGTAGATTTACATCCAGCATGAAAAAGGGTTGGCTCTATCGATGAAGACCTACATGGAGGCTATGCATACAACCAACATGAAAAAGGGCTGGCTTTGTAGCACTTCCTGTGAGGAGTATAATTGAGAGATAGCACCATTTTCTCGAGATAGCAGGAGTAGTGATGATGATGATGATCCAGCTTTGATGATGATCCTGTGATGAAGACTTGTGCTGATGAATTGTGTCAAGAGAATACCTTCCTAGTTAAGAGGGAGTTTTGATGTATTTGTAACTTCAGAATGTATTCACTTGTATATATTATATTGTATTTCATTGTACCCCGATGTTCCTATCGGGAGAATCATTAATATAATAAATCCATGTAAAGCCATAGAGGTTAACCCTCCTATGTAAGTCGAGGCAATAGTCCCCATAGTTGAGGGGTACTAGGGTTATTAGACTCTCTTAGTGAGGTCAGCCTTGGTAAGTAATTGTCAAGTGGAAAACTAGTATAAATAGAGAGTGAGATTCTCTATTTGGAACAGACACTCACTCAATAGTAGCGCATGAGTGAGAGAAGAGGAGCTCACGCAAGTGAGTGAGAGAACAACTGTCGTAGATCATATTTGTAGATTTGGGTTTTACTTTTGATTTTGGTGCTCATTCTATCTCTGAGGAAGTTGCGGGGTTTTCTCCTTTATGGTTTCCCTGAGGAAAACTCTTTGTGTCTCTTGTCTCTTGTGATTATTGATGTGCATGTTATTCTCTCAAATAAGATCCTAGATCATATTTATTAAATAATAAAAATTTAACAGCCATATGAAGAGAACCTTTTGGTTTTTTCCTGGATGGATTTCCAAATTACATGCTGTGTATATGTGTGAATGATTGAAGTAACCTAGATATATATGTGAATGTTTTGTTAAATGACTAATTGATTGTTGTGATGCAAATGGATAAATGCATGAATGCTGCATTATAGTAATGAGTATTCTTATGTTGTTTTTTCACTGTTTGTTTATGTGAATAGCATAAATAAGGGCTGGATCATAACTTGGAGTTGAAGTATTGTGAAAACCAGTAACCCACCTTCCCGGTCTTCGTTGGAGACCTTGGCATAGAGACAAGGTACTAAAACACTCTCCCAAACAAACTGTAGAAACGTGGTTCTAGTAGTTACCCTTAAAACTGAGATATCTCGTGTAAGATGACATTGTCGAGCTGAATAAGATCCCCATCGCTGAGCCGATATGTTGGGATTTATTTTGCTAACCAAGAAGGGAATGAACCTGGGTATAGCATGAGAGAGGGATGAAAAATCCAACAAAGGGTACTATTGTCAGGACCCTGAAGTGTTGTGGTGAGGGATAAGTTGTGGCAACCCACGAAACCAGAGATCCAAGACTAGGTGGATGCCAAATATTTACAGTTTGCACGAAAATAAAGTGAAGGATCTTGGTGAACACCGAAAAAGTGGTTAGAGCGGTACATTTATTCAGACATTCACATGATTTTCTTTGTCGAGTTTCCCATTTTGTTGCACGAGTGGTTGTGTAATCTATCAACCCAACAAAGGAATTTATAAGGAGGAGAACCGAAAGAGTGGAGCTCATTCTTGATCGAGCGGCTATAAAGAGTAAACAACCCTATATAAAGGGCTATGGATTTTTGGGTAGACCATATATTAGAAGGATATATTACTGAGTTTGTTGTTGACACAATAACCTCATACAGTGAGGCAAAGTGGAAATTTTTCCAAGGACGACGCAACAGATACTTGTTATATTTAAAGATATGGATAAAAAGAATTTTTATGTGAAAAGGGAATTCTATGAATGCTAGACTGAAAAATAAAGGATGGATATGTCTCAGCAGAACCCTAGAGTGAGATGTTCGCAGGAGATAGCGAAACTAAACTAGAGCCAGGATTTTTGAGAAGTAGAAGAAGTTTTATATCTGGTAAAAGACGGAAAACTCTATTAGAATGAGGGAGTTACAACACATATAGTGAATAATAAGGATAGGAGTTTGCATCATACTTAGATGAAGGCTCTTGTGATGAGGAAGAGGAATATCAATCGATATCGGAAGGCGACGAAGAACCCGAACAGTTGACTGAATCTCCAGAACAAGAACATGCACAGAAATCTCCTACAATAACATAGGTAAGATCATGAGACCTATCTCCAAGTATTTGTCATGTCTCCAATTAAATAATTTCCAAATAAGGCTATTTACAAATAATTTTTGACCAACCTACTAGTTCCCTAGGTTGAGATGGAGACATAACTTTTGTAGTAAGGGCATATGGGACCCAAAAGGAATTTAGATTACCATATTCACATTTAATTGGGTCACATAAATGATAAATTCTAAGAAAATAACGTGGCATGAGTTCATGAAGACACTTGGAAGCTTGTGCAGACTTTGGGTGACTAGATTCCACACACACTTAGCATGATATTCATCCAAATTCGAACAAATGGGTAATGTAACATCATTGTATGGTTATGTTGTGTCAAAAAACATATAATGAGCCAAGGAATTTGAATTGGTAAAGGAGGGTAACTCCCATGGAAGACGAAGGTACTAAAATACAAGGTGTGCCACTTGTAAGGAGATTCTATGCACTCTATGACAAAAAATGATGGAAGATTCTATGACAAGTATGACAAATTCAGACCTGATTGCGTACATATGAAAAATATGACATTTCATGGCTAAACATGGCCACCAAGAGGTCTATTTTTGGATTTATAGGAATCCATTTGAATTGGGGAGATAATTGGAGCATGAAGATGAAGACAAGTGTCATGATAGTTACTAAACCACTAAGATGAGTTGGAGGAATCTCATGGAGGGAAATTCAAACTTATGAGGCCTCATGAAGTTAATATAAGGATGTAATGAGGAAGGATAATATATTTTGATTGTTTTTTAATTGGCCTTTGGCATTTTGGATAGCTTTTTCTTGTCCATTGCATAGTGAGTGTTCAATCTCCCTGCTTGTGAACCAATTTCGAGGGAGTTGGATTCCTTTCCAAGTTGGTTGATGGAGATGACATTCAGAAATATCATGGGAGATTAATGAAGGAGTTTTATTTTCAGGTTTAAATTCCATACATTCAAATTATCATCTATCTCCCCATTTTATCTTTCCTTCTTCTCCATTCCCCCACACTCTCATGTTGATGGCGCACTTGTTGAAGTGATGCCTGTGCTATGATGAGGATAGTTGATGCAAAAGATCTGATGTATGATGTATGGATCTATAATATCATGTACATATTCTTGGTAATTATAAATATCATAAATACATGTATGAAAGGATTGCATTCCCCATGCTCTTGAATAACTAGTTTTTATGGATTTGGCTTCAATCTTGAAGTGGATTTATATCAGATTTGTATGAGGAATTTTATATGAGTTTTATGATGTTGGGGAATCCATATATTATTAAAGACTCTATAATTTATTTTGCATATTCTATTCATATCTAAATCCAAGAAACTCCTATGTTGAAAGCTTGCATTCTCATGCCATTGTATCACTAGTTTTCATGGTTTTTGGCTTCAATCTTGAAGTAGTTTTATACCAGATTTGTATGAGGGATATTATATGAGATGGATGATCTTGTGACATACATATATGATTTACTCACTAAATTCATGTCCCTATTCTATGTGGGTCTAAATCCAAGAAATCCATATGTGAAACTCTTGCATTCCCATGCCATTGAATCACTAGTTTCCATGACTTTGGCTTCAATATTGAAGGAGTCTTACATAATATTTGTACAAGGGATTTTATCTGAGTTTTATGATGTTGTGACAACCATATATGATGTGTTACTCTGCAATTTAATGTACCTATGCTATGTGGGTCTAAATCCAAGAAATCCATATGTGAAACTCTTGCATTCCCATGATATTGAATCACTAGTTTCCATGACTTTGGCTTCAATCTTGAAGGAGTATTGTATTAGATTTGTGGGAGGGTTTTCCTTTGAGTTTTCTGTTGTTTCAAAATAAATTTTTATTCCATATATTACCACCATGTTTCATATTACTCTTATAACCATATATTATGTTGACACAAAACTCGTCGATAGGGGTTCGCTCGCTATCGACACCCAAACCACCGCGATCTCCATGAGAACCAAATTAGACAGGTTTTACCCTATCCGCAAACACCTACAGTGTAGATAAAGCATCACCCAAGATGTTAGAGGTGTAACTTTTGGAACCAAGTTTCCATAGGATGAAGGAGGATCGTGTATCTACTTGTCAACTCAACGCAACATTATTCAAGAGATCTAATCATTCAGATTATTCATTGACAGAATCATATCATCATTTAGTGGATCAGATCAACATACTTAGATCATAGAAGATACATTAAAGCATAAACATATATAACAGTGTATCATCATTCATAGCATATAAACATCACATCATTCACAGATACACATCGCATTCACATTTAGATCGCAGAAAACAGGAAAACAGGAAGATAGCAAAACATAAAACGATTCTTCTTAATCTCCATCATGTCATATTAACCTTCACAACAAAACACAAATTCTCCAAAACAGTTCCTAAGCTCACATACACATATCAAAGGATCCCAGTTCATACTCAGATCATAATCCTCAAAAAGCATCCAAGCGAAAAACAAAACTCGAAGAAGAAGAAGAAGAAGAATTAACACTTGCAATTATTCATCTATTTATAGGATTGTGACTTAATAATTGGTGTTCCACTTAAGCTAACTTCCTAAATACTTCTTAACATAATCTACAAAATAATGACCACAATCCACATAATGCGGTCCAAATCTACAAAATATGACCAAAATGCATAAAATATAGCTAATCCACCTTGTGCACCGTTTACCACCTTGCATGACATATTTGACCTTGCATAGTATCCATGACGTTGTGTAGCTAAATTATCCCAACATTGCCTGCCAACAGGCCCCCAACACAATCTTGTGGCTTGCCCTAGAGCCACATCACCTGGAAATAGTGTATATGTTGATCTTCACCTTGAAGTCCTCGTACTGTTGGGTAATCTCCTTGACCCGTTCTTTGATTTTCTCAGTAGTCTCCTACCTTTCTATCACTTCTCACACCAATGGGTACTTGACGATATTTATTGTGACATCCTTTTTACCCTCCTAAACCTCCTGCAGCACTGAAACTGCCTTCATTGAGAGTTGCACATCAACATCTTGAAATTCATCTAACTATGTGGTACGCTTATGCTAACGATTCCTTTCTTTTTCAACCCGCTGCTGTAACGCCTTCAATTCAGCTTCATTCATGACATGTACAACTAGTGGCATCCCTTTAAGTGATGTCTTCAATGTTGCCAACTTTTCGTCGTCCTCCTGCATCTGCATGGTCAGTTGCTCCAACTGTGCATCTTGGAATACACTACCTCAAAATTGTGTACTTGCGTCAGTGACTCTCTTTGCTTCTTGCTGCATCTCCTCCAACTGTGTTGTGAAGTCCTCAATGGCTCTTTTCCTTTCTGTAGCTTCCTCCACTAGTGTTTATGCATCCACAATTGCATGTAGATCATCATTGTCACACTACAACTATGCAATTACAGCCCCAAGATGCTCTGTTTTTACCTCCGCGTCCAAGTCCTCAGTGTTTTTTGGCACTTGTTGACAAGCAACCAAAAATGCTTTCTGTAAGTGTACTCTGTTTCCCCAAAGTTGTGATTTCTCCACTGTCAAGCGATCTTGCTCCTTTTTTAGTGCCTCAATTTCCTTTGCATTCTCCTCGATCAACCGCTCTTGCACCTGCTTCAATGCCTCAATCTCCCTTCATGCATCATCCTTGTTCTCCTGCAGCCTCAAAAGGTGGTCGCCAATTATCTTCTCTATGTCCGCCAACTCCTAATTGGAAACCCTCTACAACTGCACCAATGTCTGGGTTGATAGTGCATTGATTTCCACTGAAATATACTACAATTGTTGAAGTGAGGCATTGAGGTCCTCACTGTTGGTATTGATCACATGCAACATAATTTGCACACTCTAAATCCATGTCCTAGTGCTGATCGATCCAACCTTCTGCATAGTGGTTTCCTCCATTACCTTATTTAAAAATGCATCAATCAATGAATCAAGGCGAGTTTTTACCTCAAAAAATTTGTTTGTTTGTTTCTTTTCATTTTTTCTCTCATTGCATCAGTTGTTGTTGTCATGGCCATGATAATATGACTCAACTGATCCTCTATCACTGGTGTTGCGGTGATGTTCGCACTCTAGTCCTGTCTCTTCTTTGTTTGTGATTCTTCAAAATCTCGCTCTGCCTCTAAGTCTATGGGGTATGTGTCGATGCTGCATCCGAGTTGTGGTTGCTAGGTGGGTCTGACACAGGATCCACTGGTGCATATACTTGTGGACCTATCGACACTTCATCGATGTTAACAGGCGCATGCCACTCCATAGGCCAATCAGTGATATTAGTGTCTAGTTTCGCATCAGAAACCTTATACGTTGCGGGCAACCACTTTTTATCTAGGTCTCTCTACGCCTACACATGAATGGCATGTGACCCAACTACAAATCAAATGATTCATTGGTATTTCACCACTACTTCCTCCGTAAGTCATGGAACCTTCGTTGATGTAGCCTGCAGCGCCTCCTAATACAACTAGAAATTAATTGCATAATCCTTAAGTCGATATGTTTCCTTCACATACCAGAGGTCCTAGTATCGTTCTCCCTTACAAACCTTTTCCACGTCCACATCCATCCCCTGATAATCTTCTAGTTCCATCCAATCTACAAGCACAATCAAGATAAGAAACCAACTGTAGGTGAACGGTCGATGCCCCGCCTAGAATGCTCTTGAATCATTTGTTAAGTGGTTCATTAAGAACTTCGACCAGTTCATATTCAACCCTTGTGCACATTTATCTGTGCATGCAATGACCCCAAATTACACTAACTGGGTCGGTTCATTCAGACTATCTTGCTAGCCATAATCCTTGCCGCAATGCAAACTGGCGGATCGTTTATACTGTCAACCCGGTACGCACGTCTGTCACATTGCAGGTTGTATATTTTCTTCAGCTTTGCAGCCAAATTCCTGTCATTGTCTTTCTCCATAAAGTACTGCGATGGGTCGGGCCCCTCCTTGAGTAGCCCCGTCATCTCTGAAATAATTTCCACAATGACTACGACTGGTAGGTCCAGCCATATAATTCTGCCATGGAAGCACGCCAAGAACTTCTTCATGCATGCGTTTTCCTTCGTGAACCACCCAAAGTGTGGCATGTTGCTAAGTCCCAATAGTCCTGATATCTCCAAACTGCGTGCCCAGTCCTGCAGAATGCATGATATTGGGGTGCCTCCGATATGTGTCGTAGGTACATATGGAGCTGTCATGATATCTGTCGATGCAAGCATATCATGATCTGCATACTTCATTCACATGATTGAGGTCACAATGTCCCTCATACACACCATGCCCTGTGGTATTGCCGGTACCCTAATCAGGTACTTCTGGTTCTTCGTCGTCTTCCTAGGCTTCGCATCGGGGCAACATGGAGGCACATACCTAGGGATATCCATAGTGGATACCTGTATGCGAGCTGATGATTCCTAGACCCCTGAAGTTGATGGACCCATCTGTGTAAGTGCCTCATCCTATTCCCATGCAAACAATCTAGTCCGACGCTTCTTCTGAACTAGGGACGTGGTCCGTTGCGCCCCCCTCTTCTTCTTTGGAACCGATGATGAACCCACCGTCATGATTTCAACTTCTTCTTCAATAGTTACCCCGATAACTGATGAATCCCTCATGCTTGAAATCTCAACTGTAATCGACTCACTCAGCATGTTGCACTAGTTCCTCCAAGTTCTCTACGGACACCTCAACCTCACCCCACTCTGCAACTCGACTACACAATCCAACACAACTTACTGCAACAAATATGCACCTTAGACGACAACTCAATATTTCACAATGGAAAATTTCGACCGTACCTATCCCCTTCTTATAATGCTGAATCGATCACCCAATCATTATGACCAAATCATTTCGATCCCTTGTAATAATCACATCCAAATCATGCATTACTCACCCGAATCTGTCGTCCATCTGCCAATAAGGTGCATATTGTATTTATCACTGATTTGACTCTGTTGCAGCCCTGTGGCTGTCGCGACATGACTCCCTAAATGTGATATTGACTCCTCTATTTATGCAGCCACTTCCTCCTGGTGCGCCATCCGTCTAAATTCCATCCTATGCAAAAACAAAGAGATTTTTGTTTTCATCGCACGGATCCAGAACCGTCCTGTAGGGTTTCATCCTGCTGCCATTTACCAACTTATGCATCATCACACCATATAACTGTTGTAGTTGTATTGCACCTCCTGAAGTAATGGAATTAATGAGATATGGACCTAGCCAATGCATCTCTAACTTACCTGGATGTTTGGCGAATGTGCTGTCATATCGCAGCACTAGGTCTCCTTGTTGAAATTGTTTGTTCTTAATATGTCAATCATGCCAATCTATCTATCGATCCTTTTCAATGAGCTGGTGAAAACCTGCAACAAAGCAATCTTCCTCTAGCTGCACCAATTGATTCAGGTGTTCTTCTAATGTTGCTTCATCATCCATGCCTATCGCTGCTGCTATGTGAAAAATTGGAACAATGTACTCCATTGGCATGATTGCCTCTTTCCCGTACACCATCTTGAACAGTGTATGTCACGTTAATATTTTGCAAGTGGTGCGATATTTCCACAATACTGCTAGATTCTTCAAATCCCAGTCATCACAATTTGCATTACATACCTTTGTGAGTGCATGCTCCAACACTTTGTTGAACGCCTCCATTGTCCCATTCGCTAGTGGATGATACAGGGTACTCTTCTTATGTTGTATCTGAAGTTATTTTTTCAATGTGTTGACTGTGCGATTGATGAAGTGACTCCAATGGTCACTCATTAATATCCTTGGGCACCCAAACTGAGTAACAATGTTGTCAAACAAGACCCTTGCTGCTATCGCAGTAGTGCAATCTATAACAGGTGTGGCATATTCCCATCTTGTCAAGTAGTCTGTCATTGTAATGATGTACCATGCATCGTTTCTCTTCCCAGGTGGGTTAATTTGTCCCACAAAGTCCACATCCAATTTATCAAATGGTTGCAACGTCACCTAAGGTACCAATGGAATATCATCCCTCCTTGACGATTTTCCTGTTCTTTGACGGATGGCACAAGTCCACGCATAATATTATGCATCACAATTGAGAGTGGGCCACCAAAGCCCTGCACGGAGCACCTTCCTGGTATTAGCACGACCTCCATAGTGTCCACTGGCAATTCCTGCATGTGCCTCTGCCAATATTTCCCTTGTTCATGTGGTAGGACACATCGTCGTAAGATCTCATGTCATCCAAGATTATAGAGTTGTCCAACAATCAACTGGAAATCCATGGCTTTAACAACCAACTGCTTATTTTGACTTGTAGTAAGCTCCTTTGGTGTTGTTCCCATTCCCAAAAACTGAACTATTTGGTCATAATAATCATCAACCATCTCAACTCTGAATAGTTGGGCATTTGGCAACCCATCATCAATGTTCGTTGGTTTTTCACCTGTCTCAATTCGTGATAAGTGATCTGGGCTAGCATTCAAGCGACCCGACTTCACAATTATCTCAAAATCAAACTCCTGAAAGAGAAGTAGCCATTGACATATCTCCCCCCCCCAACACAAGCTTATTGACCATGTATTTCAAAGCAGAGTGGTCCATGAAAATCTTGAAACGACTACCCAATAGGTAATGCTGAAACTTATGTAGCGCATATACCATGGCTAGACCTTCCCTCTTTGTTGTAGTATAATTTTTCTCCGTAGAAAAAAAACTTTTGACTAGCGAAAGAAATCAGGTGATCAAGATCTCCTTCCCATAGTTGTGTCAGCACCACTCCCAGTGCAATTAACGATGCATCCACATGGACATGGAACTCCTTAGTCGAATAAGGAAAAAACATTATTGGCGGAGAAGCCATCTTGGACTTTAGCATATCAAAAATTTATTGGCACTCTTGACTCCATACAAATACCGCATCCTTCTTTAGCAACTTCTCCATAGGAGTTGTGATCGCAACATAACCACAGACGAACTTGCAATAGTATCCAATGTGCCCCAGGGTCTCCCTAAGTTGCTTCACATTTGTAGGAGGTGGAAATCTCAAAATTAGCGCAATCTTTGTAGGGTCAACCGATAGTCCTTGCTTGCAAACAATGTGTCCCAACAACATCCCAAAAGGTGCACATAAAATACACTTCTTCAATTTCAGCATGATCTGATGCCACCGACATCACTCCTACATCAGTCGTAGGTTCACCTGATGGTCCTTGATCAATCCATAAACCATCCAGTCATCCATATAAACCACTAGAAACTTCTGAATAAAGTCCTTGAATTCAACGACAACAATCCGAGAGAATATTGTAGGTGCATTCTTTAGTCCAGAAGGCATCACAGTGTACTAAAAACATCCCCATTCAGTAACAAAGGCTTTCTTATGATGATATTCTTTCACGATATTAATTTGGTGATAGCCATAAAATCTATCCATGAATGAGTATATTTCTTGACCGGCCACTCCTTCTAGCACCTCATCAGTTAAAGGTGTCAAAAATGGATCATGCAAACATTCATCATTCAAATTTCTAAGGTTGACACAAATCCGAAACTCACCTGTCTTCTTATATTGCATGACCATGGGGCTGATCCATTTTGATTCCTCAACCGAATCTATTATCCCAGCATCTAGGATTTTGTTGAGCTCAGCTTTGACCCTCTCCTTATATCGCAGATTAAAGCGATACCTTCACTACTTCACTAGTTTTGCATTTGGTTTCAATGGGATCTTCATTTCTCCTAAATCTCCCAATATTCCCTTCATCTCAGAAACTTTGTAGGAAACAATATTAGAATTCATGCAAGAGATCTGTGATCTTTGCCATGGTTTCTTCATCCCAGTAGTCCCCAAAATTTGCAAACTTTGGGTTCTCCTTTGTCCCAATATTGACCTTACGAATTTTTAGGATTAATTCATTGGATCCGTCGGTACGACTGGTGCCACGACATCCTGACTCCCTTATGTTTCTGGAATATTGATGTTCCGTGGGTCATAACCATCATCAGGTCCTCCTATCACATTGTAGCACTCCATCATTGATTGCATCGGACATCTCTCATGTGGATCCACTGGATATGAAACTAGAACTACCTTCGTAACAACTTCGTGGATGTGCTGCAGTGCATTATGAATAACTGGATTGGTATCTGCAAAATTGAAGGTGTGATTGAAGAAAATCGTCAACTCTTCCCAAGTAGTGATCTCTCTATGCAACTAAGCTGATACATACCATGATCGCTGCATCTCATCCAAAGTGTGGACAAAATCATGGACCCACTCATCCTTGGGTCACGATGCCTACAAGGTCTAACACTCGATTAAATGATCCCCAAGGTCATTCCACCCATCATACCTTTCGGTGTGGTACTCTTCTGTGTTGCCAAAGAAAATTGTCATCAATCTTCAAGACTGTGAACACCCGGTGATCGACTTATTATGTGTCTCCCACGAACGTGTTGGCGTACCATTCAACGCTTCATCCAATGCTAACAATCATTGCGGTTCTGACACCTTATCCTCAAATTCCACTAGAAACTCAAACAACTTTGACAGTCCTTCATATAATGGTAGTTCAATAGTCTTGGTTGTGACTCGGTACAATGACTAAGTAATCAGGCCGCACTTCCAAAGCGATACCTCATGCATCTGATTCTGTGAGTTTTCTAGAGCATCATCAGAGTTGAAATATATAGAGCTAGAGCTATGCCAACCAAGTTTCGCATTAGCAGTAGAATGGATGTAATCCTCTGAAATGTTATATGCACGATCACATCCTCTTAATGCTTCTTCCTTAACTGGTTCAACATATCTTCTCCCTTAAATTGGATCCATCAAAGCTATGAATATGATGTCATGATTTTCAAAGGTCATCATCTGCTTCTTAAAATTAATCACCACCAAGCAGTCATTGGCCCATCCAATCCCAAGCAACGTGGGATAGGAGCCTATGCCATCAAAAAATTCAATAACATCAAAATCAGCATAAGTCTTCATCCCTTCAACTTCCATGGAAAGACGTGGAATTCGTCCAATCGGTGTTACTATGTCCTGGTTAGCAAGTCTCAGCTGCATAGTGGACCAAACCAATTGTGGGATCCCCATATTTTCCCATGTCTGCCTTGTTAGAATGTAGACATCTGATCCTAGATCCAATATGACTAAATATACCTCATAGTCCTCAATATGAATATTCATGCACATATATTTTCTTCTCTTTTTCTTGTGCAAATATCTCACCCCTGACTCCTTCCATCCCTTGGCCAGTCGATGCAATGGATTCTCAATATTGGAAAGAGCGTCGGGATCCCTTTCTAGCGACAAGCAAATTTCAAATAATTTCTGCAATGTACCATGTTGTCGCAATGGTCCTGCTACCGAAGTTCAATCAAAAGAAGTTGGCATTTCATAAACACGTAACTTACCTCGATCTCTTCTTATCGCATCACGTGATTCAAAGAATGTATCTTTCTTAGTGTCGACATCAAACTGCACCTTCTTCTTTCTATCCAACTGCATTTGTGGAAATGAACTATATTCTCTCGTCATCGCACCTCCGCAAGTAATAACAACAACATCAACATCCTGCATCCTGGGTTCTATTGAGATCATCGCAATTGTCGGTCCTTTATTCAGGTTCGGTGGGGGATTCACTGGTTGGTTCACATTCAGATTTGCATTCTGGTTCTAATTTTGAATTTGGTTATGAATCTAGTTTTGCAACTGGTTCTTGGGATGATTCTGTAACTTTGGAACATTTCCTCCCTGCCACTTCATGATCAGTTGTGGACAGTTCTCAACAGTGTAGTCAACAATGATACAATAAGTACACTATGCTTTCAATTATGGGAAATCTCTCTAATAATGTCCCGACACTCTGAAATTATAACATTGCACTGGTCTACAACCTTGTCCTCCTCCTCGACCAAATCTTCCACCTCATCCTCCTCGGAATCCTTCACAGAATCCTCCTTGCTACTGATATTGTGGTTGATTGAATTGTTGTTGTGGGGGATTCAGCTGCTGCTGGAAATACTACTTGCGGTTGAGTATACTGTGGTTGTTTTAGAATGATCTACATCTGATTATACTACGTTTGTGGCACAAACTGTGGTTGTGGTTGCGGTGCAAACTGCATTTGCGGTTGCTGGTACGGTACAAATTACGGTTGAGGTGGCGGCTATACCACCTACAACTTCTGTTGTAGTTGCTGCACTGTTCTATGGTCCTCTCCCTTCACATAGTACATTTCCATTATTCTTTCCGGAAGTATATCATATGTGGGAAAATCCTTATCTTCATGCCCAACAGACTAGAAAAATGTGCAATATAAATTCGTCAGCTTTATGACCATCTTCTGCATATATCCACAATCTTCATGTCGAATCCCATAAATTTGGAATATATGACACCATGGAATACCACCATAACTTAATGGGTTTGGCACTCCTGACAACAGGTAGTTACAGAAATCTAGGCATTGATCCTTATGATGTCCCTGTGCGCGACATTGAGTACACCACACTTCCTTGCGATTATCTTTTCCTTTCTTGATATCTTGCAACTGAAGGGTCATATTCGCCAGTTGTGTTTGAATTTGGTTCATACCGACTGCATTCTCACCAACAGGTGAATCTTTTAACTTCATCGCAATCTCCAGATCCTCGCTCCGTGTCGCAATATTTTGTTGCATCAACGGTAGTTTGATATGAAGTACTAATGCCATGATGAACCATTACTTATGATGAGCATCACTCATCTCAAAGCTAACTCTTACAATTAGTGTCTTGAATTGCTGATTTAAATCCCAGACAGCTACATTTGGATACTGCTTAATATCCTTCAATTCTGTGATATATTACGCCTCAGATTTCGATTTTCTGAATTCTTCAATCAATCCTTTTCTAATTTATTCTAGAGTCTTCATTGGAGTTCCCATAGGAACTTGTACAAATTTCATCAACCAATCTAGTGCACGATCTCGAAGGGTTATCTCCAATTGGCCCTTCTTGACATCATCATCCAGAGTTTGTTTGACAGTCCACACTGCTTCACACAAGAACCAGTATTGCTCAGGATCCTCAGTCTCATTCCCATGAAACAAGGGTAACTTTACATCATCACTCGACATTTTGGGCCTTATTCCTACAGTCATTGATCTGCTACAATTAGAGTGTTGTTGACACGTCGGATGAGTTAGTGTCGAACTTGTGTTTCTTCCTGATTGTGGTGCAGTGCACGAAGGTGTGGGTATGTTGTTGCTTTGGGTTAGTCTATCCTTGATCTGGGGCATAGCCTAGTCATCTCCTTCATCACTGTAGGTTTTCTTCATCCCGTGTGGGATTCTCTCACGATCTCGTGTTTCGTTCACAGTAGGACTCTCTCCTGTCCTCTACCTCTTCTCTCGTTGAAACCTTTCTCCTCCTCTCATAAGACCAGTTCCTTTTGTGGCTTCCCTCACAGTCCCGTCGCAACTTCCATCCAACCCTCGTCTTCACGATACCCACGGCCTCCGCACACCAAATTTCTACTCAGTGGAGTTCATCTTCAAGATGCATTTTTTTGCATATGAGCATATTAATAGACAATTACAAAGACAACAGAAACCTACCTATTGGTCCGTTGAAGAAAACCCTTTCTGCGTTGCTATAGGATTTAATTGTGTCGACTGCGAACTCAGTGATATAGCCCTCCAAGATACTGTCAAGCCAAACTTCAACAACCCTTGATGATTTTTTGTCTACCTCCTTCAACTGATGGATCAGTTCTAGGGTCCAGGCATTTGGTTCACCTCCTTGGAAATTTGTTTTTTCGATATGTCAACCGCTCCAACCACTCATACAAGATTATCGAAAAGTCAGATAAACATTACTCATGTAGATCAGAATACAGGTACTTTTCCAGCCACTTTGTCATTGTCAATCCAGGGTTTTGATTTTATTTCTCAACAAACTCCCTTTCCTTCTGGTCAAACCAGACTCAAATTTTTGGTCTCTTCAGATGCCACAACATGCCCTTCCTCCCTTCATACTAAGTTCCCAACAATGAGACCATTTGTTGACACAACACTCGTCGACAGAGGTCCACTCATTATCAACACCCAAACCACTGCAATATCCTTGAGCATCGGTACATACATGTTTTATCCCATCCGGAAACACTTGCAGATAAGATGAAGTCTCACATGAGATGTTCGAGGGAGAACTGTCAGAACCAAGTTTCTGCAGTATGAACGAGGACCATGCATATACTTGTCAACTCAAAACAATAGTATTCAAGAGATCTAATCATTCATATTATTCATTAACATAATCATGTCATCATTCAGTGGATTAGATCAACATACTTAGATCACAGCAGATACATCGAAGCATAAATAGATCTAACAACCTATCATCATTCATAGCAGAGAAACATCACATCATTCACAAATACACATCGCATTCACATTTGGATTGCAGAAAATAGGAAAATAGGAAGATAGAAAAAGACACAATGATTATGCTCAATATCCGTCATGTCATATTAACCTTCGCAGCAAAACACATATTCTCCAAAACAGTTCCTCGACTCACATACACTGATCAAAGGATCTCAATTCATACTCAGATCATAATCGTAAAAAAGAATCGAAGTGAAAAACAAAACCCAAAGAAGAAGAAGAAGAATATTTAACACTTGCAATTCTTCATCTATTTATAGGCTTGCACCTTTACAATTGGTGGTCCACTTAAGCTAACTTCATAACTACATATTAACAAAATCTACCAAATAATGACCACAATCCACATAATGAAGTCCAAATCATACAAAATATGACCAAAATGAATAAAATATAGCTAATCCGCATTGCGCTCCGTTTTCCACCTTGCATGGAATATTTGACCTTGCACAATATCCATGATGATGCACAACTAACTTACCCCAAAACATCATGCCAACATATTCTACCTTTCCTATGTCAAAGTCTAGCTAGTAATGCAAATTTCCCTTAGGCAATTTCTATGAAAGTTACCCTACAAATGTTGCAGATCATAATCCACTTGTAGAACTTAATAAGCATGATTAATGGAATTCATTGATGTCTGATACTCATTCCCATACTCTATTTTGAAATTTTGGAGGGTCGTACTTGATTTGGAGAGCTAGTTTGGCCTTCACCCTTGGGGGGATTTGAACACAATTTCCTAGTAATTTTGGTATTTTTTTCATTAGCCCCAAACAAGTTTGCAGAGGTATAAAGTATGATACAAAGTATCCATAAACAACCTTGGGATTTTTTAATATGCTTCATACCATTTCCTTTCAAATTCAATACCATTTGGTGAAATTTGAAACCCTCTAGAGTCATGACTAATTAAGCTCGAATTTTTCCCAATTTGTGCATTTCTCCAAAATTTCCAAAAAGGGACATTATAGTGGTATTAGATCATGGTATTGGAACCTATTGAAGTTATGGATGATAGAAATAAATCTAATAAACTCATTAAGCCATATTGTCATGATATGACCAAGCAGGTTATTTAAGTATTTGAATTAATGGCTAGCCAACTTAGGGGTAAGTTGGAAGCAGGGTGTAGTAGAAGTTTCCATCATAGAGAGACACATAATAACACTCATTTTGAAGACTTTGATGATTTTTTTAATGGATATATGCACAATAAACTCATTAAGGGACAATCTACAATCCACAAGTTTTGAGGAGCATGAAATGAGAAAATATCAGCCTACTTGTGAAAAGAACCTAGATACACCATTAAAGGAAGAAATAGAGAATAATGAAGTGGAGCATCAATTACCTCAATTTGATTGTATAGAATAACATAAAGAGGAAAGTTAATACACGCACACAATCCTTACTGATGGGGGTTGTGCAAATCAAAGAGAATCTATTGATGGATTGTTGAACTATGAAAGAGTACCTATTGATGGGTGCTAACAACTCTATGTTGGTGAGATAGAGATCATATTTGAAAATTTTTCTGCAAGCCAAATTTCTCATAAGAATGAAGATGAAGACCTTGTGATAGATGATGAATAACCAAGATCAACTTCCCCATCACCACTTGAGCTTCAAGAAGTTGACCAAATCAAGAAAAAGAAGAAGAGGAGATTCACTCCCATGAACCATCCTTCATTGAAGGGTATTTGAATATGAGTGAAATGGATATCCATGAGTCCCTTAGCATACTCCATGACACTAAAGAATTGGTTTCAAATTCTTGTTGGAAAATATCTTCATTGGAGGATCCATCCTTCCTTGAAGACATGGAGAAGATTCAAAGAGAAATATGCAACATCGAAGGTAATTTGATGTCTTTGATTTTTTATAGAAAAAATTTGGTTGAGATTAATTAATGGTTACATGAAGCATACTTGAATAATAATGAGGATATTAATCAACTCAAAAATCAAAATGAGAAACTTCTTAATAGGTTTCAAGATACTTGTTCTTCCTCCTATATTTCAGATTGTCATATGGTAGATTGCTTGGGGGATTCTCATGACATGATGGATCATGAGAAACATGAAAAATTGTAGGTTCTTGATGTTTTTGAATACTATCTTGATGATACCCAATCACTTGTTGTGGTGGAAGAGGAACTTGAGTTTCCTCTTGAAAATGGTTACACCCTTTTTGAAGAAGTGAATGATCCCACCACCTTGGAACCAACCCATGAGGGAAGTTTTGCATTTTTAAGGGAGGTGCATAATACTACCCCTATGGATCCTTCACATGATGAAAATTTTGCACTTTATGATCATTTGGGTGAGTTGGTTCTTTCTCCTACATCCTGCACTTCCATATTTGGCAGCATTCATCCTAATGAAGTACGGGTGAAAATTTTCTTTTCAATGGTGTCACATGGGGAGTATGAAACTTATATATATAATTTTTATGATGGAATTATTAGAGAAACATATTATTTACATTTTTAGAAGCATACTTTGTTACATTATAATGATACACATCCACATGGATGCACCTATGGTATTCACTTGAGTCACTTGAGACTCATGATTTTCTTTGCTCCTTGCCTAGTCCATTTGACGTTGAAGGAACTTCATCCAACACTTGGGTGAAGATATATATGATTGAAGAAAATTATTTTTGGAAGAAACATCCTTTGTTATTTCATGTTGATATACATATTCAAGGGTGTGTTGATGAGACTTCTTGGAGCCACTTGAAATCTTCATGTTTTCTTTGCACCTTATTTGGTTCAGATTTTGGTGGAGGTTCTTCATTCACTTATTGGATGAAAGAACGCATGGTTGATTATATTGATGCACATTATATGTTTTTGGAGCATAATTATGGGACATGGGATCCTCCCTTATGTAATTGGGGAAGATATGGTATAATACTCCATGCTTGTGTGTATGGGACAAATGATGATCTACTTACTTGGATGTACAAGCACTTTCGTGATTCTTTGATGAGGTACCTTCTTTATGTACATTTGTATGATGTTGTTATGTACTTTCATGATATATATTTTCTAATCATGATGTTTGTAAGGGTGCAATACCAGCAATGGGATAATGGAATTTCTTGGTTTCATCTGACTTGGAGTAGCAGTTCGATTGTTGGTTTGAGAAAGAAAACCAACCTTAAGTTATTTGCGTTCATCTTTGCAGAGCAGTCTTCCAATTTCCTATGTGAGAGACCTTTTGAAAGATTGATTCAATTTTCACATGCTTGGTTTTCATGGCATTTCATCATAGACATTTCACACCATGCATGTATCAGGATCATATGGGACCTTGGGATCATTTTTGTCTCATTGGTTTCAATTATCGGGGCAACAAGCAACATTGGAGATTTAATCACCACTCGAGAAGATGATTGTAATCAGAGTAGTGCAGCAGCAAGAATGGTGGTTCCTCTTTGATATTTTATTGGAATCTTAAGAAACTCAAAGTTCAGTAACTCAGTACCAACTTCAAAGAATTATACAGAAGCAAAAAGGGGTGAAAGTTCAGAAAATGTTTCCAAAATATGGAGGTAAAGATTAGCTGTACAAATTTGGTTTTTATGGATTTGATTAATACTTTTGGTTTTAGTGGTGATGTTACAGGATATATAAATATGAAAAATAGAAATCTCTTTACCTTCGGGAACATAACCTTTGGGAACATAAAATTTCAGTACATGAGTGCCACTACTAAAATTGAAGCTAAAGAAAATTAATTAGCAGAACCATAACAAAGCACTTGATGCAAAGGGAGGAGTACCAAATGAGGATGCCACTTGGGGATATAAAAAAATATTGCAACATACAAAATTGGAATTTTTTGAGGACAAGAAATCTTGATTGGGGATCATTTTTCAAGTCCCCAATTAAATAATTTCCAAATAAGACTATTTGCAAATAATGTTTCACCAACCTACTAGTTCTCTAGGTTGAGATGGAGACATAAATTTTGTAATAAGGGCCTATGGGACCCAATAGGACTTTAGTTTTCCATATTCACATTTAATTGGGTCACATAAATGATAAATTCTAAGAAAATAAGGTGGCATGAGTTCATGAAGACACTTGGAAGCTCGTCGAGCCTTTGGGTGACTAGATTCCCTGCACACTTGGCATGATATTCATCCAAATTGAACAAATGGGTAATGTAACACTATTGTATGGTTATGTGGTGTAAAATATCATATAATGAGCCAAGGAATTTGAATTGGTAAAGGAGGGTAACTCCCATGGAAGAGGAAGAGACTAGAAGACAAGGTGTGCCACTTGGAAGGAGTTTCTATGCACTCTATGACAACAAATGATGGAAGATTCTATGACAAGTATGAAAAATTCAGACCTGATTGCTGAAATATGAAAAAAATGACATGTCAGGGCTATAATTAGCCACAAATAGGTCCAATTTGGGATTACATTCATCCATTCGAATTGGGGAAAGAATTGGAGCATGAAGAGGACGACAAGTGTCATGATAGTTACTAAACCACTAAGATGAGTTGGAGGAATCTCATTGAGGGAAATTAGACCTTAGGAAGCCTCATGAAGTTAATAAAAGGATTTAATGAGGGAGGAGAATATATTTTGATCATTTTTTAATTGGTATTTGGCATTTTGTAGAGATTTTGATTGTCCATTGCATGGTGAGTGTTCACTCCCTGATTGTGAATCAATTTCAAGGGAGTTGGATTCCTTTCCAAGTTCGTTAATGGAGAGGAAATTATGAACTATCATGGGAGATTAATGAAGGATTTTTGTTTGTATTTTGAAGTTCCATACATTTAAATTCTCATCTATCTTTCCATTCTCTCAGTCCTTCTTCTCCATTCCCCCACACCCTCATGTTGATGGCGCACTTGTTGGAGTGGTGCTTGTGCTTTGATGAGGATAGTTGATTCCAAATATATGATGTATGATGTATGGATCTGTAATATCATTTACATATTCTCTTTAAGTCGAAATATCAGAAATACATGTATGAAATTCTTGCATTCCCCATGCTCTTGAATAACTACTTTTTATGGATTTGGCTTCAATCTTGAAGTGGTTTTATATCATATTTGTATGAGGAATTTCATGTGAGTTTTATGATGTTTGGAAAGACATATATTATTCAAGACTCTGTACTTTATTTCCCATATTTTATTGAACTCTAAATCCAAGAAACTCCTATGTTGAAAGCTTGCATTCTCATGCCATTGTATCACTAGTTTCCATGGATTTTGGCTTCAATCTTGAAGTAGTTTTATACCAGATTTGTATGAGGGATATTCTAGAGTTGGATGTATTGTCACAAAAATATATGATTTTTTACTCTATAAATGCATGTACCTATGCTCTATGGGTCGAAATCCAAGAAATCCATATGTGAAACTCTGCATTCCCATGCCATTGAACCACTAGTTTCCATGACTATGGCTTCAATAGTAAAGGAGTCTTGTATAATATTTGTATGAGGGATGTTCTCTGAGTTTGATGATTTTGTGACAGACATATATGATTTTTTACTCTGTAAATTAATGTCCCTATGATATCTTGTTCGAACTCCAAGAAATCCATATGTGAAACTCTTGCATTCACATGCCATTGAATCACTAGTCTCCATGACTTTGGATTCAATCTTGAAGGAGTATTGTATCAGATTTGTGGGAGGTTTCTCCTTTGAGTTTTATGTTGTTTGGAAATAAATTTGTATTCCATATATTACTCTCAGAACCATATATTCCACCTTTCCTATGTGAAAGTCTAGCTAGTAATGCAAATTTCCCTTAGGCAATTTCTATGAAAGTTACCCTACAAATGTTGCAGATCATAATCCACTTGCAGAACTGAATAGGAAATATTAGGGGAATTGATTGATGTTTGATACTAATTTCCATACTCTATTCAGAAATTTTGGAGGTTCGTACTTGATTTGGAGAGCTAGTTTGGCCATCACCCACGAGGGGATTTTGAACACAATTTCCTAGTAATTTTGGTATTTTTGTCATTAGCCCCGAAAAAGTTTGAAAAGGTATAAAGTATGATACAAAGTATCCATAAACCAACTTGGTATGTTTTAAGACTCATCATACCATTTCCTTTCAAATTTGGGACCATCTGGTGAAAGTTGGAACCCTCTAGAGTCATGACTAGTTAAGCTCGAATTTTGCAAAATTTGTGCATTTCTCCAAAATTTCCAAAAAGGGACATTATAATATTTCTATAAATATGAGTAGTAATAATTCTGTAAATAGCAGACAAGGAATTCTGACTAGTCCAAGTTTTGTTTCGACTATACTAGTAGTCAATACATCAACAATCAATCCAATGGTTGGAACTGACATTAAGCTCCCAATATTCATTGGGAATGGGCTGGAAGACCCATAGCAACATTGGTTTCTGTGTGATTCTATCTAGACTGTACGATAGATCTAGGATGAGAATATCAAAATGAAAAGATGATCATGACGCTACTAGGTCGTGTGCTGGACTAGTATATGAAATATGTCTTAGTACCAGTAGGAGTTATCCTGAAAACACTCAATGAGATTCAATTCGAGTTGATAGATGAATTAAAAAATATGAATTCCAAATCACAATGCATCACTGAGATCAAATAAATTAAGCAGCTACCGATATAATCTGTTAGGGATTTTCACCATAGATTTAAGACATTAATGGCCAAAGTGAGTTTCCAACTGGCGGATGTGCAACACAAGGAATGGTTCATTTTCGCTTTGTTGCCACATATATGAATGTTGTTGATGCAACATAAACTTGTGTCGTAGACGGATGCTCTTAAAATAGAAATTAAACTAGAATCCTCTAGTTGGGGACACTGGATCGGGAATGATGCAGATTCAGTCGTAGCTGGACAATATTATGGTGCAACTCCAGGACATTAAAAGAAGAAACCTGGAAGTTCAGGAGGAACTATGGTGTACAATATGTAGATCATATGGACACCATAAAGATAATTTCCTGACGCTTATGAACTATGTCGTAGCTGGTGCGTCAAACCCATTAAACACCCAAGGAACGCCTTGGTGTAGAATATGTCATATTAGAGGTCACAAGTCCGAGGAATTTCTGTACTTACAGGAGATTGTAAGTGCACCCGCTAGTCTGTATTGTAAGTTTTGTAAGTTAGTAGGTCATGATGAGAAAGACTGCAAAGCACTTTAGCTGCTGCAAGAAAAAACCATGGATACCTACTTAATGAAAAATGATGACAAAATTCAAGCTAAACGAGCGTAGCCTTAGTATCAGCCTAATGTAGTATCAACAACAACAATAGCCTCAAACACAATACTAGTAGAATCAGTATCCTCAACAAAAAAAATACCCTCTACAAAGGGGGGTGGGAATTTTATAGGTCGAGGACAACAACTAAGAGGAGTATTTAGTCAAGGAAGAGGCCAAATCGTATGTTATAATTGTGGGCAGCCAATACATTTTGGTCGAAATTTTCAAAGTCTTGTGAAAAATTGTACATATTGTAAAGAATTTTATCACATTGTTGAACAGTTTCCACAGCTTATTGCGAAATTGCAGGATAGAACTGTCGTTAACCCCAACCCGATGCAGAATCTGAATCCGAACCCCAATTCAAATATTCAGATGATTTATGCCAAGCTAAGACAACCCAACATTGTTGTAGTCACAATAGGAGGTGTTGTGACGGGAGCAGACCAAAGCACGTAGCAATGACAACCGCAGGTAAGACCTGCGGCACAAAAGAAAGTTCCACTAGATGTTCAATAAGAGAAGTAAGTATTCTTGGAGGCGCGACAAGAATTTGTTGATACCAATCAACTGTCGACATCTAGACAAGTTAGAGCTATGCCCAAAATATTTGAACAACTAATCAGGAGGACACCCATGAACAAGGTTAGTAAGATTAAAGAATTTTTCAAAATTTGTTTAGTGCTAATCCATGATAAATATGTTGTCGCAGAACTGGAAACACTCATAGAAGAAACCACATAATACCTGCGACCTAAAAAAAGAGTGAATCATATCAGGAGAGAACTGGAGATAGACAAAGAACTGGGAATGAATGCGCAGATAAGAGATTATGATATGGACTATATAATATTAGAATTGGGCTCATATGTCAATATATTGACAAGATAGACATAGGAGAGCATGAATAAGCCACGACTAGACTGGTCCCCTATTCAGCTAAGGCTTGCAAACCAATCGAATGTTCTACCAATTGGTAGACTGACCCAAGTACTTATGGAAGTCGAAGGGTTGAGAACATACGTTGACTTCGAAATTATTGATATTGTCAATGACAAAAACCCATATCCCACACTTCTAGGAATTGATTTGGAAATAGACAACCAAAGTATCATATTCTTCAAGAAAAGGATCGTGTCTTTCGAATATTTTGAAATAAGAGTGGTTGCGACCATTGATCCACTTGAAGGATAGCAATATGTCGATCTTGTGCATAGAAAAGGGAAAGAAAATTATCTAGACCAGCTATATAACATCATGTCTTTGAAGGAAGAATATATTAACCCAACATCTGATGGAAACCTAAGTTAGCGGAGTGTAAGCTCGTGCACGTCTGACTCAAACATTTCTCTGGAAAATTGGCAGAACAGGCTGCATGAAGTCTCCATGCGTAGATGTGCGAGAATCACAAGAGTTGTTTGAAGGGTAGGAGTCGAAGCAAGGGTGTTTCCTACATATGAAGGATTACCTAACCTTGCATATTTCTTGGAAGAATTTGAAGAGAAAGGCATAGAATCACAACGATTGTCTGCATTGGACTATGTGCTGAAATCTACACCCGCTAGATGGTGGGGTATACACAAGAAATATATCTTCAAATGGACACAATGTAAGAGATTGATGGAGATCATATTTGGTGAAGAGATCAGTTACCCTGATCTAAAATACACAGGACTGACAGATCTTGGTAAGCATATTGAGAATTGTCACATGGTTTGGCAAGAATATCGATGACCAGAATGGGTCCACCAGTTCATCCACACTTTGGAAATGGTCCCGAGAAGTTGGTACACTTCAAAAGAGTTGCGACAAGGAACCATTGAGTGGGACAGCTTAGCTATAAGTTTTACCTCGACATTTGATTTCAAAAGTGAATATCCAATAGTGGATGTTGTGCTACAGGTAATAAAGGAGAATATATTTGAAGAGATACATGTTGTGGACATGAACTTCCATCAATGCAGCATAACTATGCATAACTACACGGTGTGTTATAATATCACGTAGGATATGAGTGATAGTGACTCATCTGTCATAATCTCCAGGTGTTAGAAGGAATGTGAGAAGTGGAAAGCGATCACACGTATGAAAATACAAGGTACCATGTTAGACATGACATAAAAGGGGGGGGGGAGAGAAAGGACATTATACCAACGTCACATAACATTGAGAGAAAGAAAGCCAAGTTGTAAGGAGTGTGACAATAGGATGGGAGAGCTCCAAATAAAAATATAAGTTTCAAATGAAATTACACTATCATAAATCGATTCCATGATTAGCACAGTAATTAAGTAAAGTATTGACACCGCAGTTGTCAGTCATTTAATTTAGAAATATCAATAGAATCAGGCAGCATACCTTGGTACCATGACCACCATAAATAAAAATAACTGTATGTATAAATTCCAGCTAAGTGATGGCGTGCCGAAATTTTTCCTTAAATAACCCACTCTACCGCCCCAGGCCATTCGAAAGAGGGAGTACTTTCTAAGTACATAATGCTCATGTGAAGGAAAAATATCAAGAAGTTTTTGTTTCATAATATTCCTTGTTACCATATCCAGAATCATTGTTTCTAGAACCATAAGGAGCGAGTATTGTAGGTAACTCAATGAGTAGAAACCATTTTATCTCTATTATGATAGTAAGTATTAACTCCCCATTGAGACCTATATCCACTACTCCCATGCAATGTAGTACAGGACATAAAACCCCAAGGAACCATATTAGGCCAGGTTCCACCTTGAACTTTAGAAAAAAGCAGAATGCAGGAACACAAATCGCCACCAGTTCCTAAAGGGAAGCAACTGATGAAGAAGCTAAGGCACGAGAAAGATCCAACAACACCACCAGCCTAGGAAGACAAAGAGGAATTTGAAACCAAAAATTTATTGATGCCTTACATTCCATTGAGAAGGATGGATGTGTCACCAGTTACCATCCTTTCCAAGGTCCATTCCACACTGGTAGCACCAAAAAAATTGAAGGATATGAAAGTACAGTGGGATATCCTGCCCTATCTAGAAAAACTTCCCTTTCAAGATTCAGATACCAGTAAAATTTATGATCTAGACAGGAAGAATTATATGAAACTAGTCCGAGATATGCTAGAATTACCAAACCGGCTTGTTCCAATGCAATGGGAAAGTGGACTAGAACAGTTGGGGCTCCTGTCACTTCTCTTCATGCCACACTTTGGCTAAACTAGAGAGGTCGATATTTATGTAAAAAAATTGATGGTAATCTTTCATGTAGGTTTCCTTTGGTTAGAAAAGCCACATTCTATTGATATTAATCTCATCTCAGCAATCACAGTATGGACCCAGTAGCAACCTTTAAGGAAGGAAAGCACCCAGCCACGATTACACAGGTCCAGGAAAAGTATGGCCTGGTCATCTCTAGCAAAGAGTTTCCTATATCATCCATCAACGACCTTGCTACTCGTATGGAAGCCACGATATTGACACATAAATTGTAGCGTGTATCGATGCCAAAGTAATGTACTGCAGGAATAGTAATGTTGGATGCACTCTGTGCATAAGGAGTTCAAATCAATTTGTCCCAAATCTTGCTTAATGAACTGCTCCAGGATGCAGCTTCAGCACAAGAAGAAGATACTCCTTTACATTATGCTTGGTTGATAATTTTAATTATGTTTACTCTATGGTTTGATCTAGTGGATTATCAGCCGGTAGACTTTCCTATCCCCTATAGAGGAGCGAGATACCAAAAATTGTGGTTCTCACCTGACAAAGGCCGACAACTGAGTAGAAACACTGAATTATTTGTCCATAATTAAGCTTTGAGGAAACTGGTAAAGTAGTAGGTAAGGCTTAATGTAACTACCATGATCATATTTCAACATACTATTAATTTTCAATCAACACCACATTATGTATACATCCAACCACGTCGAGACCCCCGAGGACAATGCTTTCCAACACAATATATCATCATGAAGGAAGATCTAGAGATCATTATCAGTGATTGGCCAGAAGAATGGAAAAAAAGGGATCGCCACCTCTCAAAGAGAAGAATACCCAACAAGCAGATGCAACAATACCAGGTCAAGATCAACCCAATCAACCTCAGAATGATTCGTCGCTACAGCACCAACAGAAGGATGTGCAGAACTAAAAAGTACAAAGAGAACCTACACGAAAGAAATGAAAGGATAAAAAACAAGCCTATACTTCTCATATGGATGACAAGGAAGTCATAGCCTTGGCAGAGGCCCTACAAAAATTTGTGTAGACATGGTTCGACAACCTTGGATGGCAGCATAAGCAATTCACTATGACCATCACAGATAGGTTGAATGATCTTGGAAGAAAAATTGAAGCAATCAAACTTGCAATAGAACGTACATCACAGGTACCCTGTCCAAAGATGTACTTGATCCGTCGGAAGCACATGAAACCCTGCGACCAAGAGAACATCACCCCAACAAAGTACAACTAATCAAATATGTGTTGGAATTAGAAAACCTGGACCCCAGCGTGGCAGGAAGCACTACTGGCTAGATATTTTTAGATTTTTCAAAAATGCAATTGAAGGATGTACATGCTTTACAAAAAACAGCATTCGCAGAGATTCGGGTAAAAGGGGAAATACCCTTGAAAAGCAGGTGAAACACTCAACAATGAATATTAGCAAACTCAAGGCCAAAATTCAAACCACACAAGAAGTAAGGAAAGAAAAAGTAAGTAAGTAGAAGCTCACACATGTCATCAATATTGTTTGTTCGAATTTTGATGATGTTGAGATATCACACGATATTCCATGAGAAGACGAGGTCATCAAGCTAGGAAAGATAGCAACGGACCTTGAGAAGAATGTGATAGAGTTAGAATAGAAAATGAATCCTAGCACACCAAATGAAGTGCTGGAAAGCAGAGGTGACGCAGCCACTCAGGCTGCGAAAAGAATAGAGGAAGTAGAGAAAACATGTGCTAAGGTTGTAGACCAAGTCTCTTAGGCTTAGGAAGCTCTAATGGACAATGAGAAATCACATAAGATCACAAGTGAGTTCATTTCGGTTGAAGCAAATATCACATAGATACTAAATGAGATGAAGCAGCTGACCTTGGAGCACAAAAAGGTCAAGGCAGTCAAGATGCATAGATGCCAACATCAAATGATTGTGTTGCGTACCCAATAGTAACAATGTGCAGAAAAGGTAGAGGAATTGCAAGCAGAAGCAGAAAGAGTTACATGACTATTTCAGCATGTACACCAGAAGGTACGCAAGATAACGGCCTTGATAGAAAAATTCATGTTGGAACATGTCAGTTCCGACTTGGTGGAGCACATGTAGAAAACAAAGGAGGAAGTGTGTGTAGAAAAATATAAGTTGCTGAAACTCGTGGAGTATTTTCAGGACAAAATCTATGCATGTCAGACCATGGAGGAATAATTCGTGTGGCTCAGGATGAGCCACAGGTGAGTGTTGGGGGACTGTTGGGCCTCGCGAAAGAAGGGCATAATTCTACATGAATTCTGCCTGAGTATGGAAGAAGAGCGTAAGGAGAATATGAAGGAGCTATGATAGAGGAAGAAACATCATGGGAAAGGGAATGATGTTGCGACAAAAGAAGGGAAGAGAAGAAAAAGGAAAATAGAAGGCATGGTACGAGGAAGCTGCGCCATATAAGTAAGCCGCAATGGGAGGATAGAATAAGATATGAGATGACATGGGAGAATATCGGCAGAAGCAGACGTGCAGATAATGTAACGGTCAGAAAGTGAAAGTAAGGCACACGTTGAGAAAGCGATAGCCCTTAACGATCATGGGTATGAGCTCGATTGGATTTGGCAGAAGCCACATGCATGAGGGCATATTTTTAAGTCAGGATGATAGTGCCTTTGGTTATGTGTTACTAGGATAGGAAATACATCATGTTGGATAAATATAGTAAGTCAGCTGAGAAAGCGACTGAAAAGGAGTCTGTAATGAGTCAGTTAGAGTCTGTATCGAGTCAATATTGAGTCTGTAACAAGCATGTATGGGATCTATATC
Source organism: Pseudotsuga menziesii (assembly GCA_001517045.1). Classification (NCBI taxonomy): domain Eukaryota; kingdom Viridiplantae; phylum Streptophyta; class Pinopsida; order Pinales; family Pinaceae; genus Pseudotsuga; species Pseudotsuga menziesii. The sequence goes on from LPNX010330286.1 coordinate 898,268, forward strand.
GAGTTTGTAATGAGGCTATAAAAGAAGAAACCAAATTTGTATTTGGGTTAGACACTAGAAAATAGACAGTTATATGGAGATCCATCCTGATAGTTGTTAAGCTGAATTTATCTTGCAGTAACGAGATTTGGTAGAATAACTCTGTATCATTGAGTGCATCAGAGTAGAGAGTCTACAGCTAAGTGCACATACAAGTAGAGAAGGTCGAGTCAATCCAGGTTGTGTGTGGATTTCTAGTAGGAGTATAATAGGAAGAGAAGAAGAGATAAGATCAGAGAGGGAGGAAAAGTCTGTAAAGAGAGAAGAGAATATATAGAACAGAGTCTACAGCTTTGTGTGTAGACAAAAGGTGCATCTATTTTTGCATGCAAAATGAAGAGAATCTTGTGGTTTTTTCCTGGATGGGTTTCCACATTACATGCTATGTATATGTGTGAATGATTGAAGTAGCCTAGATACATGTGTGAATGTTGTGTTAAATGATTGATTGATTGTTGTGTTACAAATGGATAAATGTATGACTTATGCTATATGTTCACTGTTTGTTTATGTGAATAGCATAAATAAGGGTTGTATCATAACTTGGCACTGAAGTACTATGAAAACTAGTAACCCACCTTCCCGGACTTCATTGGAAACCTTGGCACAGAGTCAAGGTACTAAAACACCCTCCCTCACAAACTGCGGAAATGTGGTTCTAGCAGTTACCCATAAAACTGAGATATCTGTGGTCTGCTTCGTCGAGCCGATATATTGGGCTTTGTTGTGTTGGCCAAGAAGGGACTGAACATGGGTCTAGCGGGAGACAGGGACATAAAATCCAACAATAGATATTCAAGGGAATGACATTGAATTCCATGAGCAAAGATACTGAAACAAATGGATGCAAACACTGTTTGTTGTGATAATATTTTGTCATTAGTGTGGTGAAAAAAAGGCAAGTGTTTCATCACTTGACGAGAGAACATAAATTTTATAATGGGTTAAAAAACTTATATTTGGTGATTTTATACCCAAGTCGTTATGGGATTATTTGAGGAGGCATATTTGATGTTGTTGTTGAATACTTCTTTAGGGAATTCCAGTCCCTTTTGATGATGAAAAGCATAATAGGGGATTGTTTTTCCCCATAATGGCATGTTCTTCCCTTGTTTATTATTGTTGTGTGGGGATTTTATAGCCCTACTTGGTATGTTTCCTAGCAAGGGAAACTTCCCAACTCCAAAAACTATTGAGGGTCTTTTCGTTATTGGTAGACACCCAGCAGATCATAGGTGATACCAGAAAGCACCCAGTAAAAAAATTCTCCAATTGGGTCTTTTGGGTACAGAATCCATATCCCTGTACCCGATATCTACTCAGTACAGGTATGGGTGTTGGTACCTGTACATGCGCCTAGGAAACCATATCTGGCCACCTAGTCATGAAGGTATATGCATTCCATCCCAAATACCAACCTCCATCATGAAATCAATAAGATCCACTTGCTCGGTAAAATTTACATTGTAGGAGTAAGATGTAAACCATTGCCGACAATTCAACCAAGGGAATCATCCATATGATAAAGAAAGAATAAAATTATCCATGTCGTTGATGTGTGCTTTTTGAAAATGGGGCAAATGTAAAATCAATATCTTGAAGTGTGATTATGTCCAAGTAAAAATATTTTACATGCTCCATTCATAGGCTTATATTTTTTTTGTTGAAAGATTAGATGAGTACTACCCAAATCAACTGGGCATATTTTATGATTCAAAAGAGAATTATGTTCTTTCCTATTTCCATATATGGAATACACTTCTGTAACTTTGGTATTGCAGTAAGCAATACAACATCTAGAAGATGAACCAACATGTTTATTGACTAATAAAATCCATAAGCTATTACCAAAATATGTTTTGTCGCTAAAATAGGAGTTACCAAATTATTAAATTTCAAATTTAGATGAGGATCCTAATTTTGTTTCGTCAAATGAAGGTATGGCACTGATTTCTTCAGCAAAGTGTCCCAAAATCCAAGTACTCGATGTCTTGTGCTTCACTACAAGTGTTAGAATACATGAATGTTTTACATGTTTACTAATGATGCTCTTAACCATCGAGAAATTTTTGCAATGAAAAAAGTAATTGATCAATATCATGGCAAGCCCGGAATACCAATGAATAATTAGTGAGTCTTCTTGATGAATGAGCACATGCAGACACTGAGGATGCCATTTCCTATTTAAAAGTCCAAAATGGATGAGACTGCTCTTGATACTAATAATAGGTGCATATATTACAATTAAATAAGATCATCAACAGTTAACCACCCTTGTCACCAAAATGGCTTTGAAACTAGATTGTGGACTGCTATATAGTCTAACCATTCATACAATGGACTAAGTGAGACAATGGGATCAAGGGATTGGATATTTGTCTCATGAATTTCAGACTAAAAACCCCTCTTCCTACCGCTCCCATTCAACCCACCCATGTAGTCCAATCTCTACCAAGGACTAACCCAATAGTAGTGTTGTTCAAAGCCATGGTCATCCATCGCTTAATCATCTTTGGGATGTGATAGGACATGCATATATTGATGCATCAGTTGGAAATCCTTTCTTTGCAAATGTGATAAAATTCAATGCGTATAGGTCATACTATTGAAAAGAGATGGCACACGATTTGGTTTGGCATTTTTATTGTTGTAATTTATTAGGTTATTTACTGTAGTGTTGCGTGGCACTTGGTACTTATACATGTATTTGTTTTTTCACATAAGAGTATCCATGGAACTCCCCATTATTATTGTGCCTTGTTGATGGTTATATTATCCACTGTCCAATTCCATTGACATACTTTGGTCACTCGTGGACATCAATAAAATTATCTAATATTGTATGAGCAGTTTTATGTGGTTTAAATATAGTATTTTGTATTCCATTAATGAATAAAATCTTGCATTGTATCCTTATACGCATTTCATTCATTATTTGTAGCCAATTCATTAGAGAAAACATCATAAGAAGATAGTATTGAGAAGAGTTTTGTTCATTAATTAAAAGGAGACACTTCAGTCCTTATGTTTTACAATTAGTTGTTGATTTCTGAAGGATGACATATATTTTTCTCTCAAAACAAGGAGATAAAATAGGAAATTAATTTCAGTCATAAATAGCCATGAAGTTTTCTGGTGATTGTATCAGATTCAACCCTTTTTTCCTCTAGTACAGAACGTTACTTGGATCTTACGAATCAAGTGGAGGAAGTCTCTTTTTAAATGCACAATGACTTCAAATAAGTTGCTAATGGATTATCCTACATTGCATTTGGGTGCAACCATTTACCACTTAAACAAATTTGTTTCCTTTTTATGTGTCATTATGTACAAACTTGACAATTTTTACTTTGCAACAAAGTAATTGCTTGTGCTTTCAGTGGAAGCGGGTGTTATTTTCAGAATACCATTGAGATGGACCAGGAACAGTTTGAGATTACCATTGTCTCCATTTTACAACTGCTATTCTAAAGTTTTGTTGCATATGGGTTGACATTTATTCATGGGGGAGGAATGAATGATTTCATGTGGTTTGAAGTGTACCAACACATCTATTTTCTATATTTCAAGGGTTATTGCAAGTTCTAGGAGGGGTTTACACAAACTTTACTATCAAATCAAAGTCTTCAGATGAAGATGGCGAATTTTCTGGGCTATATGTTTTCAAGTGGACCAGACTTCTCATCACTCCAACCACTTTTCTTATGGTTAATCTTGTTTCTATAGTAGCAGGTGTTTCCCAAACTATTGATGGTAGTTATGAATTGGGGGTCCCCTATTTGAAAAACTATTTTTCTCTTTGTGTGTGATTGTCCATCTTTATCTCTTCTACAAGGGATTAATGGGTCACCAAAACCAGATTCCCACCATAGTCATTGTTTAGTCAATTCTTCTTGCATCCATATTTCTCCCTACTTTGTGTGAGTATAGATCATTTTTCAACAAGTCCATAATCCTCAAACGCACAACAATGTGATATAGATTCTTAAATACACATTGACAGTATTTGTTAGTACCAAATGAGGAATTAAAACACTTATTTGAGGGACAAAAATTTATCAATTTCATTGTATGGTCATTTGTGGAATTAGCTGAAATATACTCTATAGTTGTATGGTAGTATGGAAAGATGTTTACCAAATTATATCCTTGTCTAAAATAGTTGGTGTTTCTTTTGTCATTTTGGTATGTTTTGAGGGAAGCTTCGAACTTAATTATTTTGTCCATGTTTTGGTGGTTTCACTCCAATTGGTTGAATATTTGTAATGTACCAACATTTAGGTAAGTTTTATCTCTGATTTTGAGAACTTAAGTTCTTCATCTAATATTTTTGTTTGATTGCATAGTCTTCTCAAATTGGCTTTTTTATGGTCCTAACTATACTACATGAAAATTTCAAGTACCTATGACAAGGAGGAAGTTGTAGCCATAGCTTATGACCTTTCCATTTTAGAATATATGGGGTTTCTGAAACTCATTAATTTTCATATATCATAAATTTGACAATATAAAGTGGTTTCTAATTATAGAAATATCAATTATGTATGGAAGTTAGTCCATTATTTTGCATGGCATCTTAGAGGAGATTATTTTGAGCATTATGTACATTAGTGACTAAGCTAGAGAAATTGAAGGAATGCAGAGTATTTCAAGAGAATACTTATTGGATTCTATTAGAAGTTAGGTTTAAAGGTTTCCCTTTCTAAGGAAAATCAAGATTGTTTTGTTCTCATCATGGTGGCTTGATAAATGTGCAAATACTGAGTTTTATTTGGCGCCTTACCTTTCAGGAAAAGCAGTTGGTTTTCAAGGGGAATACCAAAATGTCATAGATTGGTAAAGTAAGTTGTGGAACTTGAACTCAAGAAATTGTTTTCTTTTTAAATTTCCATCTTTTGGCACCAAATATTTGTTTCAAGAAAAAATAACTATCATTAGTCCAAGTTCTTAATTTCCCACCCCCCTACTTCCTTTGGTTTGGAGAGGGTATCCCAATATACTAGTGGGATACCTACCTCTTGTTGGTGTCCCTTCCAAAAAGACTTGAATATTATCTATCGGTGCTTGATAAAATTTGTGATCTTATATCTCTAGGAAATATCTTATCCTTCCACTGTCCACATCATGCAATTATTTATTTTGCATGGATTGGCAACTAAAAACTAATTCTAAAGGATTTATTATTGTATCCATTTAAGTTTTTTATCTTTAGAGTTTGTTGCAATGAGTCTGCATAAATGACCAATGCATCAAATATTGGAGCTCTAAAAAATTGCAACCTTGAGCATGACAAATCGAGGTGCATATCAAACCAAGTCTTAGATGGGTCTCTATTAATTTGATTAACATTGAAAAGTTCTATAAGATCAAGGTTTTGGTTTTGAGAAGTTAAAGATATCGGCTCAAATGGTACTCCACATTTAGAAGGTACCATGTTCTCTCAGTGGCTTGAGAGGCCTCTACCATCCACCTATGAATTTTCCAATCATACCAATCTATATGTTTATGATTTTCAGTTAACCAATATCAATCTTAAATTACTTTCTTCGGAAGGATCCAAAAAAGTCATTCAAAAAGGCAAGGGTTAATCTTTAAATTCCATTTGTTATGAGTGCAGTTGTAATACCTAATAGTAGACTGATATTACTGAAACACTAGATCAAATTCAGCCAGGTCTAAACCAATAGATTATGCAAATTGTTAATAACAAATTTGAGATAATAACATTAGTAAATTACGTAATAGTAGTAATAACAAAATTTATATATAATGAAATAGAGGGCAATGAAGATTTAGAGCAATAATATGAACATGAGATATAACTATCTGATTGAACATAACAAGAAATGAATATTAACAAACAAGATTATCTCCAGAGATGGTATGATTGCAAACTTAGGCCTAGAATATGTAAAGGTAGTATGGATGTTGCAATTGGCACACTTGGTCTCCCATCTGCAAGAAAAATAAATTTCGCACATATCTGGTTTGTAACTTAAAGGTCTATTTAGAATTCACGGACCCCTTCTTACCCATTTGTACCTTTCACGTGGAATAAGTATTATACTTTTCTATAAATGTGACTGAATACACCTAATCCCCGTGTCACATAATATTACAAAATTGATATGGTGTTAGCTTATATCCCGCGAGAGTTGGAAAAACATCCAGTAATGATGAAGTTGCATTTTGGAGAGGCGAATAGGTTACAAAGGAAGGTTTTAAATGGTTATTAGAAAATGGTTACAAAACCATTATTGATCTAAGAGCTAAGAGGATTGAAGATCAACACTCTCTTGCTACCATTGAGAGGGCCATTCTTTTGGGAAATATTCGGTTGGTGCATTTACCAATGGATGTTGGGACGGTTCCAACAAGAGATCATGTTGAGAATTTTGCAACCTTGGTACTGAATCATAAAAACATGTCTCTTTATCTCCATAACTAGGAAGGGGTTTAGAAAACATCTTCCATGGTATTAAGAAGGCGATAACTTGTTTAATGAAGTAATTCATATCCGGGATCAAGTAGCATGTCTAAAGTTGAAATCAGATTTTAACCGGGTAGTAGAGGACTAATTCTTTTATCAAATCTAATATCAACTGAGCAATAGAGGAAAATGGAGACTGCATCGTGATTTCTTTTGTTACAATTTAAATAAACATGAAATCTTGCACCACTGTTGTTGAACAATTCTTTATAATATTGTTGAAAAATATAATATGGACTATAGAGCACTTTCCCAACCCTTCCAACACTTTTTTGTGATTTGTATCATTATATATTCTATATAACATCATGCACTTTAAAGGGTGTAGCCTTGAACGTCTTGTATCTCTTAAAATATTTCTATTTCTTCCTTAAATACAAGTTAGGGACCTCACTTAAAATTATTATATAGAAATGGCATCGTTCTTACCATCAATGGATTCATAAAGTGATATATGGGTTCAAGTCTCAAGTGGATTTTGGCTGCTTAAAGGATGGTGTTTACTTTTCACCTCTCATAAATCATTAATGTAAAAGAAAGATGAATGTGAAACTTGGAAATATGGTGAAAGAGAGTCATTATGTGATAAATAAAATACCTTTCAAGGGACCTATTCTGAACTCTTCTACTGTCTTCAAGATCTAAAACATTTTTTCTAGTTTCCAAAACTAGGTCTTTAAATTTCAAGGAGGGATCGGGACTAATTGGATGATCCTAATTTAAACTCGAGGAAGCAACATCTGTCACCAATCCCAATTGCTCCTCATTTACATCACATCCAACCACCATACTCTCTGAAAAACGAACATGGAATACATGTTGATTTTCTGGCATTAGTGCACGCTCAAGTGGTTTTTGATGTATGAGAACATCTTTTTCCCTGTCTACAGTCACATCCAGTACATACCCGGTGGATAGCTGGGAAGAATGGATTGTATCTCTTTTTCAAAGTTGGGATTCTTGACTTCTTCATCCTGAATTGAACAAGTCTTGTGTAAACCTCCTTCCACTTCCTAATATTCAGTGGTGCAGATGTACTCTCTCCTTCACTCTCATTTCTCTCTGACTCAAATATGTTTTTATTTCTCTGGTTATCCCCCTCACGAGAAAAGCATGTGTCCACACTGCAAACATATTCTAATGAGAGGTTGAACCATAGGATTAATGCATGTTGATTTCAAGATGCAAGGGAATCTGTTGAACAAACTTTGGTCATTGATATCTATCCACTTCTGAAATTGTCTTCCTGTAGACTTTTTTTCATATGATTTTTCACTTTTTAGCAGAGGGAATTAGGATTTAGGAGTGTGATTTTGTTAGAGAATCTTTTTCTTTATTTCCTTGGGTATGAGTTAATTATGATTATTGCAAGTCCCAAAACAAGTTGATATCCTCTGATTTAGCTTTCAAATATTGCTTTGGATTTACTTCCTTTGGGCCTCCTCCAACCTTCTGTTTCAAAGCTTTGATGAGGGAAGTGATATTATTATAAATAATTATATATAACATACTAGGAGGTGTTGTATTTCCTTCATTTTTTTTTCATATTGATATTTTTATTTTGTATATTGCATAACATCAATAGGATTTGAATGAACACTTTTCTATTTTTACTTGATTGTAGAATCCACAATGAATATTATGAAAGGTTGTTTACTTATAACTTTTCAAGATTGATAGTGGTAAAATACTTTTTGGTACAATTATTTTCAACATTTGGGTTTTTCATTAGATTTCTACTTTTGAGAAGATTGCAAGTTTTTCAGGTTTGGAACTAAACAATGCAGTTTGACAATGCTGATGTTGTGCCAGTATCAAGTGAAAATGGCAACATGGACATGGATGGGGACTGTCAAGAAGCATTTGGGATATGTGTGAAACTCAAAATTACTATTTGGGACTTTGTCCTACTATTGACTCCCTCTCTACTTGTTGTCTTTAGCGTATCTTTTCATTATTGATAAATAACACTACCAGCTAATTTGTTTCTTGTGGTTTCATATGAGAGTGCTTGCTTGTGGGATTTTGCAAGCATTCTAATGTTGTGAGAATCCACATTATAAACAGAGTTGAATTGATGCATTTTTGTTAGGTTTATGAATCCATTATCTAATTGTTCAACAAAATTTAAATACATGAGAATATATTTATGTTTAGATGTTATTTTCATGTCCTTTTTTTCTGCTACTAAAATTGTGGAAATTTTGTTGACATCCTCATGAGAATTTTAGAAGACTTTGCTTTGAGAAATTAGAATAGGGAAGGGTTGATGAGAACTCCCAAATGGTGATGATAAAACTTATTGTTGGGGTATGGACCTTCTGTTAGATTTTTATCATTCAAGCAATATGATATTAGGATCTTATCTGAGATAATAACATGCACATCAATAAACACCAGATACAAGAGACACAAATAATTTTCCTTGGGGAAACCATAAAGGATAAAAACCCACAACTTCCCCAAAGATAGAATGAGCACCAATGGCAGCAGTAAAACCTGAAAACATAAAGATGATCTCCAACAACTGTTCTCTCTCTCTCTCACTTGAGAGAGCTTCTCCTCTCTCACTCATGCACCCCAATGAGTGAGTGTGTGTGTGATAAATAGAGAGACTCACTCTCTATTTATATTCTTTCGTTCACTTAATGTCCACTCCAACAAGTCGGCCCCACTTAACAATTACTTACCAGGGCCGACATCTCTATGAGAGTCTAATAACTCTAGTGCCCCACAAATGTGGGGACTTTGCCCTTATATCAACAAGAAGGGTTAACCTTGACTCAATTGTGAGGACTATTGCCCCAACTTACAATGGAGGGTTAACCTCGATGACTTTACATGACTTGTTTACATTATTGAATCTCCCGATCGAAACATCGTGGCATGACATGACTCAATTACATTACAGATACTTCTCGGAATAAACATCGGGGTACAATACATAAGATATACAAGTGAATACATTTCGAAGTTACAAATACATCAACACTCCCTCTTAACTAGGAAGGTATTCTCTCAACACAATTTATCAGCACAAGTCTTCTTCTCTGCATCATTTGGATCATCATCAAGGCATCTTCATCTTCAGGTCATCTTCATATTCAAGTCATCTTCATCGTCAATTCATCTTCATTGTTAAGTCATATTCATCAAGTCTGGATCATCATTGGATCTGGATCATCATCGAGTCTGGATCATCACTTGATCTGGAGCATCACTGGATCATCATCATCATCACTGGTTTCGCTATCTCAATCAAATGGTGTTATCTCTTCATTCTTCTCATCATAGAAAGTTCTACAGAGCCAACCCTTTTTCATGTTGGTTGTAGGACTAGCCTCCAGCTAGGTATTCAACGTCTTCAGCACTTATATCTGACCCAGTCAAAAAGGCCCTCCCAGCACTTACATCTGACCATGGGATGAACACATTGACCATGTCAGAAAGGCCCAACACTTATATCTTACCATGGGACGAACACATCAACCATGTAAGAAGGGATCAACACTTATATCTTACCATGGGATGAACACATCAACCATGTAAGAAGGGCTCAACACTTATATCTGACCATGGGATGAACACATCAACCATGTCATAAGGGCTCTGCATTTATATCTGATCATGTGGAATGAACACATCCCGTGGTCACATCAGAATGGATCTCAGTCTCGGACTAAAATTCCTGGTAACTAACCAGGTGCCTCCATTCTCCCAGAGAATGGCCTCTCAGCGCTTAAGCTAAGCTTCAGTCCCAGACTGAAATTCCTAGTAACTGACCAGGTGCCTCCATTCTCCTAGAGAATGGCCTCTCAGCACTTAAGTTGAGCTTCAGTCCCAGACTGAAATTCCTGGTAACTGACCAGGTGCCTCCATTATCCCAGAGAATGGCCTTCATCACTTATATATGATCATGTGGGAACACATCCCTCAGTCACCTTAGAATGGATCAGCACTTACATCTGACCATGGAAGGAACCAATCCTCTCACCATGTCAGAATGGCTCTACACTGATCATGTGGTAACATGACCCATAATCATATCAAAGCTTCTTTGCACTTACATCTGGCCATGGAAGGAACCAATCCTCTCACCATGTCAGAAGGGATCACAGACTCATCACTTCCCCTTGGAAGGAACCTCGATCCGGAGAACACTAAGCTTCCCCCTGAAGTACTCAAACTTCACTTTGGCCATTTCTAGCATAGAATCACATCAGGGTTGATTACGTCCAAGGATAAACTACAAGATTTTCCAAGACCAATTACATCCGAGGACAACCTACATGACCAATTACATCTGATAAACCTACGATCTTCACCAGGATTTATGCTCAAACAACCTGTCTCACCAGCTATGCTAGAACTCCCTCTTTCGAGAGATCTCGATCTAGATCACAAACTGGAGCTTCACTGCTCCTCTCTACATCATACAAAAATGCAAGTCAGATCAGTCAAATCAAATAGTAGTTTTCAAAAGAAACATACTACCTCCCAAATAGCAAGTGGAAACATATTTTTCCTCGCCTGTACTTAGCGCCATGCAGGACTCCATCCTACCAAACCAAGAGATCACACCTGATCTCATACTGAAGCAGCACCTCGAAGTGCTCTTCCTATCAATGGTACTTCTTGCTCAATACGAATCCACATAACCCTCTAGGTTAATCTTCTGATTCACCTCATACTTGACCCCATACTCAACTGTACCCTTTAGGTACCTCGCTGGATGCTTTGCAACCATCAGGTGAACATGTCTCAATGTGTTCACAACAAAGAAAATATCTGGTCTCGTATTCGTCAGGTACATCAAGGAACAAATCATCTGACGATACATTGTGGCATCAACTGTCTCTGATGAAGCATCACTCAATAGCTTCAGGTTTGATGCCATAGGTGTGGTTATGGCCTTGCAGTACATCATCCCGAACCTCTTCAGGATCTCTATTGCATACTTCCCTTGTCCCAGGGAAATTCCATCTGCATTCTGCCACACCTCCATGCCTAGAAATTAGTGCATCATACCCAAGTCCTTCATCTCGAACTCGGTAGCAAGTCTCCTTCTTGCAACTTTAATGGGTTCCTCTTTTCTGTCAGGAACAAGTCATCGACATATAATAGGAGCATCACTGGTATTCCGCCTTCAACCTTGAAGCAAAGGTTGGATTCCACTTTACTCTCAGTAAATCCTAGTGTCATCAATAAGATATACATCCTGTCATACCATGTTGAACCTCTGGATCTTCTACAGACACTCCCTCTGAAATAGAGCATCATACTCCCTCTGTCTTTCGTACTCTATGCACTGAAACATTCTATACTGGAGTGACAAGTAGCTTCCTCTGCTACTAATATTGTATGTATCCATCTAGGGTCACTGGATACCAAGACCCTCTATCTTGAACCTTTTCAAAAGTTCTTCTTGCACCCATCTGTGAGCTTGTCATAATCTATAGGCTTCCATCTTCAACCTGTAGCAAAGGTTAAGATCTTCATCACTTTAGGTGATATTCAAGCTCCTCATGTATGTGTTATCCCATGGGTGTCTTCTGAGCTCAAATAAGGCCTTCTTTCATTTGCACACATGATTATTCCTGTCATGTGTCTCAACTCCTACTGGCTGCAAATGTCTCTTCGTAGTCTATGCCTTCTTTTTGTGAGAAGCCCCATGCTACGAATCTTTCCTTGTATCCCACGATGTTTCCATCTACTGCATGATGGAACTACGAACTTCCCTTTAGGTCTTGATACTACATCCTAAACATCATTCTTATTGAACTGGTCTTCCCTTTCTTCTTGGTTACTTCTTCATAGCTGGAAGGTTCTGCATCAATGATGTCACCGCATTCGCCATATTATTCTTCATCTTGAACTATCGTCACTTGTTCTTCAGAACAAGTCTCATCCTTCTTTTCTTATAGGAGATTATGTATGTGATCTTTCCTACAAGTCAAATGCATTTTTATGGTTAGAAACATTTCATAAGGCATATTCATAATGGAAAATTATTATGCATAAATATATGATCATGCAACTATTTTAGCCAATACAACATTCATCCATATCTCACAGAAACTTTCTAGATGCCTTCTATCTCTACCAGGAAAACATTAATATCGTGCACTAATCCAATATATCAGCAAAGAGCTTTCATTCTAGATAAGTGGCAATGGAGAGTTGTATAGCACCATGAGCTAATTACCCATCACATGCATATTAGTAGTATACTGTAATTAATGCAAACATTATATCATGCATAATACATCAACTGAATATAAAGAAATGCATAAAAAAAACAATATCATGAAATGACAATTGAATACTTATCTTTATTTGTTTCGTGGGTAGAATCCTTCTTGAGCATTCAGCTTCATCATCTTCTTCATTCGTAATAGCATCATTTCTTATCCAAATGCTAATATGGATAAGAGGTTATTCAAGAGTTGAGTTCTTCATATTCCTCATCGCTTGAGGGATATTCTTTGGATTGTGAGAGCTTGATCTTCAGTTGCTCCCGTCTTCTTTTCTCTTATTATGAGTCGAGCTTCTTCTTGTGTGTGCTCTTCCCATAGTCTGCTGAAAGTAATTACTTCCTTCTGGCACACATTCCTCGAATGAATGAATCCCATGATCTTGGGAGGTCATTAAAGGTGATTATCACAACTTCTACATTCTCCACCTTTTCTTCTACCGCTTCAAGTTATTCTTTGATTTGAGAGACCCTTGTAAAGTATGACTGCATGGTCTCTGTATTCTGTATCTTCACATTCTTCAACTTTTTTCTCAAAGTTATCTTTTGATTTATGTTCTTCCCTTCAAATAGCTTGGTCAAGGAATCAAACATCTCTTTTTGTGTCTTTAGGGAAGACACTTGTGGTATAAGGTGATCCGTGATTGAATCAGCAATGATATTCTTGGCCTTGACCAAGTTCTTCTTGTGTAAGGCTTTTAGCCTCATCTCCCTCTGGAAATGGAATCTCTCTACTTATGTAGGTGTCCAATTCATTTCCTTCAAGAACTAGTGAGATCCCATAATTCCATGCTTGGAAGTTGTCAAATTCACCAAGATTATCATCGAGCTGATGTGATATATCACTTTGAAATGAGAACCTCAAATGAAAATAGCAAAATATTAGATCTTACCGATTTGAGGTGTCCATCCTGGTTCCCAAGCTAGCTGATCTAGGGTTTGTTAGAGAAAACCTATTTTTAAAAACTTGAAATATTTCAGATCTGATTGGATAGAAAGATAGACCTCTTCAAGGCAAGCTGTCCAATGTACTCCTTTTCTGAAAACAGTGGACGAAAGCTCCCGGAACAGGAAGCCCTAGTTTACCAATTTCTTATGCAGCAATTCTTGATACTTTTTCTACGGTATCTATGAAAGTAATACTCCTATGTGTCTAAACTTTCGTATTGAGGTATCCTCATTTGTCCTTGTTCCAACACCATAGGTTTCATCAAAAATGGTTTCACCAATTGGGACTTATGATCATTTTCCCAAGGTGTCATGTTTCAGGACTGTTCAGCATAGAGAAGTTGTATGAACTTTCACGTGTCACTATTTCATCTTGGGGGTCTGAAAATTATACCAAAGAAAGTAAAGTCTGTTCCCTTTCTATAAAATCTTGATAAATTTAATTTGGACCTTCCTAGACCGAGATATAACAATTCTCCTCAGGTGTCCTGTTTAGGGATGAATCCTGGAAGAGGATGGAACCTTAACTTGGAAGAATCATATCTCCTATAATATAGCGAATCTGAGGCTGAAAATTGGACAAAGTGTACATCAATATTTTATATTCTACCTATGAAAATTTCATCCCCTGATACTTCATCAATCCCTAGATATAGAGAATTTACCATAACTTATCAGTTTCAGTATTTTAGGGTTTTTCAGACCCGGGGTCAAACTAGGGTTTGACTTTTCCAAAGTTTCACCCAACCAAAAATCTTGACCCAGGTCTCTAAACTTCTATTTTGATGAGGAGATAAATCCTATGCCGGGCTCACTCAAAAATTCTTCTTCTGTAAAAATCCATAATTTCCCGCACCAAAAACTGAAAATGCCCTAAATCGAATTCCGCTTCGACAGAAAGATGCGCCCCTCAATGGGGATTCAGCCTAGCATAATTTTGCTTATGGATTGTGGAGAGAGACCCAAAAAGTAATAATCCATAGCTTCTACAGTTGCACAATGTTTTCTTCTCAGGTTAGCTCTGATACCATGTTAGATTTTTATCATTTAAGCTATATGATCTTAGGATCGTATCTATGAGAATAACATGCACACCAATAAACACAAGAGACAAGAGACACAAAGAATTTTTCTCGGGGAAACCATATAGAAGAAAACCCCACAACTTCCTTAGAGATAGAATGAGCACCAATGGCAATAGTAAAACCTGAAAACATAAAGATGATCTCCAACAGTTGTTCTCTCTCTCTCTCACTTGAGAGAGCTTCTCCTCTCTCACTCATGCGCTCCGATGAGTGAGTGTGTGTTTGATAAATAGAGAGAATCACTCTCTATTTATATTATTTCGTTCACTTAATGTCCACTCCAATAAGTCGGCCCCACTTAACAATTAATTACCAGGGCCAACCTCTCTATGAGAGACTAATAACCCTAGTGCCCCACAACTGTCGGGACTTTGCCCTCCGATCAACAAGGAGGGTTAACCTTGACTCAATTGTGGGGACTATTGCCCCGACTTACAATGGAGGGTTAACCTCAATGACTTTACATGACTTGTTTTCAATATTGAATCTCCCGATCGGAACATCGGGGCATGACATGACTCAATTACATTACAGATACTTCCCGGAATAAACATCGGGGTACAATACATAAGATATACAAGTGAATACATTCTGAAGTTACACCTTCCTTATATGGTGATGATAAATCTTACTGTTTTGGTATGGAACACTATTAGAGGAAATTTGGGGTCTAAAATGGGCCTCCTAAGGAAGAAAAAAAAACCCACATCACACTACAAATATGCCATGTCGGATTAAATCTAATGAAAGTCAACCTAAATCGTCTCATTAATGGTAGTTGACAACTATATTGAGTTAATGTAGAGTTAAGAAATATTAATTAAAAATATTAATGAAATATTTAGATTCTTGTGCACACATAATAAATGATAGGAAACTTTTGAATTTTATATTATTATTTTTTTAAATGAGTTGACCACTACTTTTTATATATTTAATAAATGTAAAACTTAAATATATTCATTTATAATGAAAAATATAATTATAATAGTATTAAAGAAATAAAAAAATCAATATTATTTTTTAATATAAACTTTATATTAATTCATATAAAACATATTACATCACATAAAATAAAAAAACAATAAACTATGTATATTCATATTATTTTTTATATTAATATTTAAAAAAAATTGTGGTTTAATGGGTAGGTAGGTAAGAGAGAAAAAAAAGTAAAATAAAATTTTATTATATTTTAGCAACATTAAAAATAGTTTTTATTTTTTATTTTGTTAGTATTTAAATGTTTTATTTATTTTTGGATGTAATAATTAAATATATTTAATTTTTTAAATATTATTTAATAATATTAAAAATACTAAATATTTTTTATTTAGTATTTCAAGATAAGTCTATTTAAAATTAAATATTATTTAGTTTTCTTTTTAAAAAATTTATTAATAAATGTTTTTAGTATTTCAAAATGCTTCCACTACAATTTTAATTAATGAGAAGGTTATGTTTTAGAGGAGTTGGAAGTAGAGATCAAATAAAATATTCTATATTTATTAGTTAAAGTTTATTTATCTTATTTCGAGGTGATCTTTTCAAGAACTTAACTGAGGTGAGGTTGATATGGAGTTAACTATTGTCAAATAAAAATATGACACATAAGCATTATGTGTCCAACTCAACCATAATGGTTGACCAAAGATATTGAAATTCTATTGGTTTAAAAATTCAACTCAATCTAGCTCATCCATGGCACAGTTTTTTATAAGGCCCATTTTAGACCCCAAATTTTCTCTAATTAGTATGGACTATATACCTTGAGAGAGAATATAAAAGTTTGACACCTTGGTGTCTGTGTTATTGTTCTTGAGTTGTGCCACCTCTCCCTCAGCCTGCTAGGGTTGTTGATTTCTTAACCTGGTTGTTGTTGTTATTTGAAGTGGGTTGTGACCCTTCATCTGACTACTAGGGTGTTGTAGAACCTAGTCGTGACCTATGTTACGATCTTGTGACCCGTGTCCTTCCTTTTGGGTTGGTTCGTGACCTGTGTGCTATTCCTAGAGCTGATTTGTGACCTCATGTTGGACTGTTACGCTGGGCATGACCTGTTTGTGCATTGATAAGTCTAAATGGTGACCTCTTAAGCTAGGTTGTGACCTTCTTGGTGATTCCTGACTGAAATGTGGCCTTCTTGGGTATGATTGAACTAAACTGTGATTTTCTTAGGGCTTCCTGGACTAAACGGTGACCTGTCTAAACTTGCTTGAGTAGGTTGTGAGTTGCTTGGGGCTGCAATAAGAAACCATAACCCTATTTGAGTTGACTAATATCTTTGTTGCACTATTTGAGTGTGCTAAGTTGTAAGAAAGCCATGGGATTTGTATGGGATACAAAATGAGCTCTGGTTTGTGTGTGGAGTGTCATCATTACCTGATAGTTAATGGATTGTTGTTTTTGGGTCTATTGCTCCCGTAATTTGGGTTTCCTTGCGATTCACTTCAAGCAGACTCAAACACTCAAACACTGTAGCAGAGATATTAGTCCACTCAAACCGGGTTATGGTTTCTTTTAACAGCCCCAAACAACACATAGACTACTCAAGAAAGCCATGGTATTTGTATGGGCTACAAACTGAGCTATGGTTTGTGTGTGGAATGCCATCATTACCTGATATTTTATGGACTGTTGTTTCTTGGTATGTTGCTCCAGTAATTGGGGTTTCCTTCCTTGTCGACTGGATTATCCTGACTGCTACTATAGTTGACTAAACCTATAGTAATTAAATTTATTCTCTCTTAGGCATGTCCTTTGTTCTTGTAGTGACTTGTCTCTTAATAGACAAGATTTGATCTAAAAAAATATTCCTGAGTATAAGGAAGGTTTCAACTCTCCTAGTGGGTTATCTTATTTGTTTTCTTTGTACTTTGAGTTAGATTTACTACTGTTGTTATTTATTGCCTTTGTATGCTTTTCAACTTTAACAAAGGGACCTTAAGGAGTGTTAAAGTTGAAAGAGATGAAAATTATGCTTTAAACTGATCGTGTCTAGTTAAAACGATAATATTTTGTTTCTAGTATTGTTTTGTCATCGTTTGTCATGGTTTATGTCTGTTTGAGATGGTTTGTCATGGTTTATGTCATTTTTCTTATAAGGTATATGTTGTTAAGTTTAAATATCAAAATATGGTTGGTAGTTTCCAAAAGTTGAAGTTGCATTGATGCCTATTCGTTAGGTTTTTGGGATCCATCTCTCTATGTCAAGAAACTTTATCACTTGTTGTTGTTTAAACATGCATGCCAGAACTGCTCCGAGATGGAAAATTGGCCATGGATAAAGGACAAGAACATGGATGTAATGAGTCATGTGTTAACCAACTCTCATAGTATATTATTTTATCCCTTGTTGAAGCATTACATAAGGTAAGAGGACAAACTCTCATTTTATTTTTTTTATTTTTTCATTATTTATGTAGTCAACAACTTAAAGAAATATTATTTATTTGCCTCTAAATAACATCTATTTACACTCGATTGGAGCTAACATAGTTTACTGGCTTACCAGGAACTGGAAACATAGGTCCTTACAAATATGTTAACCTCACTAAATGAATGCATTCAGGTGATTACCCAAATTGGAGAATGCATTTGAACACTCTTAAAATTGTTTAAATCATCGGTTT
The DNA here is from genome assembly GCA_001517045.1 of Pseudotsuga menziesii. NCBI lineage: Eukaryota > Viridiplantae > Streptophyta > Pinopsida > Pinales > Pinaceae > Pseudotsuga > Pseudotsuga menziesii. The sequence goes on from LPNX010330286.1 coordinate 916,715, forward strand.
TACCCTATTTTGATGAACTTGTTTCCTTCATCACTCCGATGCTGGTAAGAATACACGTGTGATAATGAAATAAATTCTTTTTTATTCATGTTATGATAAAGAGATGCATCATGATACAACTAGTTGTTTTATATGTAATTAGTTATAAATCAAACAACGCTATTGGTACCTTGGGTTCTAATACTACCAAATTGTGGGGTGTATTTTGAAGGCTTGTTATTTGTTCCTTCTACATCTTTTGCACGAAAAATACCGGACTGAAGAAGAGGGATGTGTGGCAATCTGCATTTTTTGATGATGTTGCAGAACAATGCGGTGTGGTTGCTACAAAGTAATTTACCCAAACTTGGCATATGTAAGCATATGGATTAGTATTTTGCTTCTTATGTAGAATAATCACTGATTTTATATTGTTTTTGGGACAAGTATTATGACACATTTTTTTCCATTTATTCTTGAAGCTTGCACATATGAAGATGTTGATATCTAGTAGGTAATGCAATCATCCTAGTTGTGCATTTTTATTTTTAGGTGAAATCTATCGGTTTTCTTATCCTTCTACAATTTTCTATTAATTATGTTTCTCTACAGTCAACAGTTTATGGACTTGGAGTGTGTGCTGAACATGGAGGCTCAAAAATAAAACCCCTAGTTGGAGGTAGAGTTGTGTAACATGATATAATTAATATGTTGAGTATTTCCAATTTTCTATCTTGAGTGTGTTATTGATTCATTTGGTTCAATGACAAAAAAAGCTCTATCAAAGTTGAATGATGCGAATAGTCATCCATCATCTCTTCTTCTTGACTATAGAATGGAAACAAACAATGCAATCTCTACACTTGGCAAGATTTGTGAACATCAAAGAGATTACATTAATGCAGCCCAGGTATTCATAATTTTTTTATTTAGTATTTCCTTGTTGGGGAATTGGTTCCACATTAATATGACTACTATGTGTGGGGAATGGAAGTCTTTGATTTGGTATATATTATGATATACAATGAAAATGTTTTGCTTTTATGAACCTTTGCTTTTATGGTCACAACATTGTCCAGCAAGAACCTTTGTTTTCAGAAATGGTATTATTATAGATTTTGAGAATTATTCTATGTGCACATCCCTTGAAATCCAATAAAATGGATAACATTTTTAACTATGAAGGTGGTATAAATAGAATAGTCATTTTTAATTAGTGACTGAGTTTGTATTTTGTTATAGAAAGATAAAGAGGTCAACTACTACTACTAGAGACTTCAAGGGTACTAGTTCAATGGAAGAGCACCTGCCTTACTGGAAAGATATTGGTGGTTTGATTCCTCCATACCTTATCTATAGAATACTTGCATATAAAATGACTAAATTAGTGACCAAAAAATGAGAGATAAGTGACCAACAAATGGGAAATAAGCAACCAAACAAATAACCAAAATTCGCATATAAATGACCAAATGACAGTTTTGGTGGCTAATTTTCGGTCTCTTATCACCAAACATATGAACACATTATTGACCAAACATTTGACCAAATATGTGACCAAATTAATGACCAGTTGACCTATAAATGACCACATTTTTTGTCACGTGATAAGAGGCCAAACAATTATCCACCAACGATCGCCAAATCAAAAGTGGCCATTTATAGGCGGATTTTGGTCATTTTGTTGGTCACTTATCTCTCATTATGTACTAGTGATCCGTTGTTTATGCCTCGGGTACCTGTTACCACCCACCTTCTTCTACTAAAATGGGTTGTTTTCCATGAACTTTTCATTATCTAGGTATAAACGACAATTTATCCATGCATTAGATACCAATTATCCATGCATCAAATACCACACACACACATAATATTAATAATAATTATTTATTTTGAATATGGAACGACGACCACAAAATCAATATGGACAATAAACTTGTCTCATCTTCTTGCAATCTTAAAAGAAACAAACTTGCTAGTTCATCCGGTTACGTTGCATCTGTACCCAACACACCTTCACATATTCCCCAGGGAGAGAGAGCCATTTTTTTTGACAAGGAGGTATGTTATTGAGTAATGGTGGTCATGGTTGGGGCCTTTGGTCCTTCATTTATGAGTACCATGGATTAATAGTGCTGCTTACTTCCCTTTCTTAGGGTTTTTAACCCTGGGGTTGGTGTTCGGGGCTCCTAGGGGTTGATCATTGGGTCACATGGCCCCATATTGTGTTTTCTTGCTCTCATGGCCTTTGCTTCAGCTATGAGACTGGTGGAAATTTTCCATTGTGTGTCTTGATGATATTCTAAATTATAGTCAATCAAAGGAAGAACACCTCAGACATTTGAGATTGGTTGTGAGTAAGTTGGAGCAAGAAAAACTCTTATTCAGTTTGAATAAATGTTCATTTATGGAAATAGAGTTAGTTTATTTAGGTTTTTGTATATCTCAAGACGGATTGAAAATGGATTAAGAGAAGGTGAAATCTGGCCTGCTCCAAATAGTTTTTTTTGAAGGATTTTTCATGGTTTGGCTAGTTTCTATAGGAAATTTAATAGATATTTTAGTGGGATTTGTGCTCCAGTTGTAGAAAAAATTGAAGGAAATAATAATTCATTCCAATATACACAAGAAATGAAGAAAGTCTTTAAACTACTTAAGAATAAAATAACAAGGAAACCAATTTTAGCATTACCAAATTTTATTAAACTCTTTTAGGTAAAGTGTGATGCTAGTGGGATTGCAATTGGTGTTGTTTTTAGTCAAGAAGAGAAACCAATAGATTATTTTAGTGGGAAATTGAATGAAGCAATAAAAAAGTACTATTTTTTTACAAGGATATGTATGCCATATTCAAGAACTTAATAAATTGAGGCACTACTTAATACCTAAAGAGTTTATTTTGCACATGGATAATCATGCCTTATAGTTCATTAGCATCCTGAAAAAGTTGAATCACAGGCTTGTTAAGTGGGTTGAGTTTTTGCAGAATTTTAATTTTGTTATCAAACATAGAAGTGGGAAATATAAAAAAGTTGTAGATGCTTTCAGTAGGGGAAGTATAGTTTTGCAAGAAATCCAAGAAGGTGCCTTGGGATTTGACAGTCAGAAGGAGATGCACAAAGAAGATGTAGACTTCAAGGAGGCATATGTAATATGTGAGATTCCAGTTAATAAATATAGAAACCCATGGTGGATTATATGATACAAGAGGAACTATTATTCAAAGGAAGAAAATTATCCATCCCAAAGTGTTCCATGAGAGAGAACTTGTCGTTGGAAAAACACAATGGAGTATTAGTAGGACATTTTGGGGAAGATAAAAAAAAATTCTTAGCTAAGTGTTTTTTATTTTTGTCCAAGTATACAGGATGCTATTAAAATATTTGTGAGAATATGCAGAAGGACTGCCCAAAACACTAGTTTCTACCATCCTTTACATATTCTAGGAATACCATGGGATTCAATATGGATTTTATACTAGGATTGCCAAAAATTCAAAAGAGTGATGATTATATTTATGTTGTTGTTGATAGATTCTCTGAAATGGTACATTTTGTACCTTGTACTAAAAAAAGTGATGCAACTAACATTGCAAAGTTATTATTTAAGGAACTCGCAAGATTTCATGAACTTATTAGAAGTATAATTCTAATAGGGACACTAGATTTGTGGGCCGCTTTTGGAGGACTCTATGAAAAAATTTGGGAACCATTTTTAACTTCATCTCAACTAACCACCCATAGAATGATGGAAAAATTGAGGTGGTGAACAGAATTTTGGGAAACATTCTAATAAATTTAGTATGTGAACATCCCAAGCAATGAATCAGGTACATGCACAATTAGAGTTTGCTTACAATAATTCACCAAACATAAGAATTGGCCTAGGTCCATTCCAAATCATGTATGTAAAGCAATCAAGAGGAATTTATGAGTTGAGGAACTTGGATAAGGAGGAGATGAGCAGTGTTGATGATGAATACTTTGCTAAAACTATGGAAGAATAAGCATACCTGAATACTTTGTTACTTTTCTACAACTATGCAAGAAGAAGCTACAAGAAAGCAACAACAAGTGTAAGCAAAGAGCATGCTTGAAAACAAGAGAGAAGAACTCTGAATTTGAGTATTGTGTTATGACATACTTCGTAAAGGAAAGGTTTCCCAAGGGAGAATATGACAAACTAAAACTGAAGAAAATTGGACCCTATAGAATTTCGAGAAAATTTTCTTCAAATGAATATGAAATTTAGCTTCCACACAATGTTGGAATCTCATCAATTTTAAATATTTCATACTTGTATCCTCACAAGGGAGAAGCAACAGAAGTTCCAAAAGATGCACCTGATACTCTAAGTGATCAAGAAGTGCAATGGGAATATTAGCTACCCATTGCACAACCAAAACATATTTATTCAATTTTGGACAAGAATATAGTGAAGAAGACACAGGGAAAAGGATTTTTTTCAATACCTAGTCAAGTGGAAGAATTATTCCCTTGAAGATGCCACAAGGATGAATGCAACAAAGATACAATTGTATGGTACTAACATTGATTAACTCATGGATAGGAGTTATGAACATGTTTTTCATTGTCGTAGAGTCTGATGCAGGAGCATCATTTATTTATTTAAAAATTAACTAATAGGATTCTAGAATAATCCAGCGGGAGGAGAAATAATTTTTTTTTGTAATCTCTCCCAACGATTTGCCTAATTATAAAATCAATATGGAGGATGAGAATAATTAGGGATTAGATATTATTTGTTCTAATAATGGAATATTTGAGTCCATCCATTAAGGATCAAGATCAATCTCTCTCATTGTGTATCTAAACCCATCTCTAGCCTTGTAATTGTTGAATTTGGAGTAGTTGAATTTGAATGAAAGGGGAGGAATTTCTATAGTCAATATTGTTTAGTAATTCTCTCCTCTTTCCATGTATCCTTTATCAATGAATCAATTGAGTCAAACACAAATGTGTATGTCTACATGATCCTTCCTTTGTTTTCTTGTTCATTGTTCAACTTATATTCCTTATCAAGCAATGGGACGGAGTTAACTTGTGGTGCAAATATAACAGTCACCACAACTTTCAGATCATAAGATATTCGATGGAAGTTAATGTTTCTTAGTGTATGATAAACAGTGGAGATTGGCCTTATAGAGTCCAAATAGGGCCTTTATTTTAAAGTTGTTTATTGGAAAATTATGGATTCCCAGATTTCGAACTTAAGGAATAGTGTATTGGTTACAACTTGGAGTGATGTGGCAATCCGAGTCTATCCCCTCTACAATTGAGGAATTTATAGGAAATTCGACTCTTGGATATTTGGTACATCTGGATATGGTTCCATAAGCAACCTCGACATCCTTTGGAAAGTGACTCCTGGTCTCCTGGACATACGGACATGTCTAGATCCAATCCTTCACAAATAAGGTTTTGTTTGGAGAAATCCAATCCTTCACAAATAAGGTTTTGTTTGGAGAAATCCATATTTTGGATTCATATATCTTGGATACGCCTATGAAGGAAAAGAAAAGGTGATGAGAAGGGTTCCATAACTAGAAATCAGAGCGGCACATGGCAAGATTCTTCCTTTATCCTACACCAATTTAGCTCAACTCAGGGATGGATTTATTGGAAATATAGAAACCCAAAAGAATATATAATGTAATCCACTAGAAATATTGTATATCTAATATATGCACATTGTTAGCATTTGCATTCAGTGTTCCCCGCGAATTTTGTGACATAGGTTAACTTCCTCTCATGGATCCTAACTTTGGCGATTGTAGTGGAGATTAACGCGAATTATCCATCCCAAAGTGTTCCATGAGAGAGAACTTGTCGTTGGAAAAACACAATGGAGTATTAGTAGGACATTTTGGGGAAGATAAAACTTTTTCTTAGCTAAGTGTTTTTTATTTTTGTCCAGGTATACAAGATGATGTTAAAATATTTGTGAGAAGATGTAGGATTTGTCAGCATGCAAAAGGAAGGACTGCCCAAAACACTAGTTTCTATCATCCTTTACATATTCTAGGAAGACCATGGGATTCAGTATGGATTTTATACTATGATTTCCAAAAATTCAAAAGAGTGATGATTATATTTATGTTGTTGTTGATAGATTCTCTGAAATGGTACATTTTGTACCTTGTACTAAAAAAAGTGATGCAACTAACATTGCAAAGTTATTCTTTAAGGAACTCGTAAGATTTCATGGACTTATTAGAAGTATAATTCTAATAGGGATGCCAGATTTGTGAGCCGCTTTTGGAGGACTCTATGAAAATATTTGGGAACCATTTTTAACTTCATCTCAACTAACCACCCATAGAATGATGGAAAAATTGAGGTGGTGAACAGAAGTTTGGGAAACATTCTGATAAATTTAGTATGTGAACATCCCAAGCAATGGAATAAGGTACATGCACAATTAGAGTTTGCTTACAATAATTCACCAAACATAAGAATTGGCCTAGGTCCATTCCAAATCGTGTATGTAAAGCACTCAAGAGGAATTTATGAGTTGAGGAACTTGGATAAGGAGGAGATGAGGAGTGTTGATGGTGAATACTTTGCTGCAAGTATTCAAGAATAAGCATACCTGAATACTTTAATGTTACTTTTCTATAGCTATGCAAGAAGAAGCTACAAGAAATCAACAACAAGTGTAAGCAAAGAGCATGCCTGAAAAGAAGAGAGAAGAAATTTGAATTTGAGTATTTTTTTATGACATACTTCGTAAAGGAAAGGTTTCCCAAGGGCGAATATAACAAACTAAAACTGAAGAAAATTGGACCCTATAGAATTTCGAGGAAATTTTCTTCAAATGCATATGAAATTTAGCTTCCACACAATGTTGGAATCTCATCAATTTTAAATATTTCATACTTGTATCCTCACAAGGGAGAAACAACAGAAGTTCCAGAAGATGCACCTAATACTCTAAGTGATCAAGAAGTGCAATGGGAATATTAGCTACCCATTGCACAACCAAAACATATTTATTCAATTTTGGACAAGAAGACAATGAAGAAGACACATGGAAAGGATTTTTTTCAATACTTAGTCAAGTGGAAGACTTATTCCCTTGAAGATTCCACAAGGATGATTGCAACAAAGATACAATTGTATGGTACTAACATTGAAGAACTCATGGACAGGATTCATGAACATGTTTTTCATTGTTGTAGAGTCTGATGCAAGAGCATCATTTCTTTATTTAAAAATTAACAAATAGGATTCTAGAATAATCCAGCGGGAGGAGGAATAATTTTTTTTGTAATCTCTCCCAACTATTTGCCTAATTATAAAATCAATATGGAGGATGAGAATAATTAGGGATTAGATCTTATTTGTTCTAATAATGGAATATTTGAGTCCATCCATTAAGGATCAATATCAATCTCTCTCATTGTGTATCTAAACCCATCTCTAGCCTTGTAATCGTTGAATTTGAAGTAGTTGAATATGAATGAAAGGGGAGGAATTTCTATAGTCAATATTGTTTAGTAATGCTCTCCTCTTTCCATGTATCCTTTATCAATGAATCAATTGAGTCAAACATAAATGGGTATGTCTAGATGATCCTTCCTTTGTTTTCTTGTTCACTATTCAACTTATATTCCTTATCAAGCAATGGGACGGAGTTAACTTATGGTGCAAATATAACAGTCACCACAACTCTGGATGTAGATCCAACAGTCACCACAACTCTTGGATCGCAAGATATTCGATGGAAGTTAATGTTTCATAGTGTATGATAAACAGTGGATATTGGCCTTATAGAATCCAAATAGTGCCTTTCTTTTAAAGTTGTTTGTTGGAAAATTATGGATTCCCAGATTCCGAACTTAAGGAATAGTGTATTGGTTACAACTTGGAGTAATGTGGCAATCCAAGTCTATCCCCTCTACAATTGAGGAATTTATAGGAAATTCGACTCTTGGATATTTGGTACATATGGATATGGTTCCATAAGCAACCTCGACATCCTTTGGAAAGTGACTCCTGGTCTCCTGGACATACAGACATGTCTGGATCCAATCCTTCACAAATAAGGTTTTGTTTGGAGAAATCCAATCCTTCACAAATAAGGTTTTGTTTGGAGAAATCCATACTTTGGATTCATATATCTTGGATACGCCTATGAAGGAAAAGAAAAGGTGATGAGAGGGGTTCCATAACTAGAAATCAGAGCGGCACATGGTAAGATTCTTCCTTTATCCTACACCAATTTAGCTCAACTCAGGGATGGATTTATTGGAAATATAGAAACCCAAAAGAATATATAATGTAATCCACTAGAAATATTGTATATCTAATATATGCACATTGTTAGCATTTGAATTCAGTGCTCCCCGTGAATTTTGTGACATAGGTTAACTTCCTCTCATGGATCCTAACTTTGGCGATTGTAGTGGAGATTAACGCTTGTCGTTTTTTATCTAACGAAAATAATGCTCCAACAAATGGTATTAGAGAGATAGATATCGAGTTTGAAACTCATCTGAGTAAAACAGGGGGGAGATTGTTGGCATTTGCGTCTTGTGCTTCCTATGAGTTTCGCAACATGGTAAAACTTCCTCTTGTGGATATTAACTTTGGCGATTGTAGCAAATATTAATGGCTATGGGTTTTGGTCTAACGAAAATCGTGCTCCAACACACATATCTAAAACGACTAACCTACGTCAATAATAGTAAAACAAAAAAAAACATAACCTAAAAAATGATTCATAAATGGATTTGTCTTTTGTCCTTGATCAAACCATCACATAAAAGTTCATATACATTTATTGAATGGTGAAAAACATACAACACATTTTCATTTGGGAATTTGGTCATCTAAGATCGTTAGTTACAACTTCTAATATGTTTTCAAGTGTCCTTTTCATTGAGCAATGACTAGTGGGCATCTATCCCACAAATTTGTTCTTTCACCTACTAGAGATGCTTGTTCGAACAATCAATGAAGGTATCCACAATACACCTTAATATTCTTGTTGGTGTACCCAGAAAAAGCTAGAGTTTGTTAAGAGATGGAATGAACTCCTAAAACACCTGCTCATACTTGAGAAAACACATATAAAGTTCCAAATTTTCATGGCTATGCATTAGTAGCAAATTTAAACGGTAGTTGTTCTCATGGAGCAATCAAAGAAAATAGAATAAGTATGTAACAATGAATATAGGTAGTTTCATGATTAATTGATGACTCCTCAACAAATCCTTAACATGGAATCTAGTGTTTTTAAAGAAATAGGTCTATGCAATGACTTATCTATTGGAAATTGGAAAACTAAATAGGAAGAAGATATTACCCCCTTCAAATTCATTTTTTTATGGCTCAAAAATGAAAAAAATAATTTTGTAACGAGAATTTGGAGGGGATAAAAACAAATACCAAGTTTAGCAATGTGCCCTTTTAAAAGGAAGTTGAAAAAAATAAAATTCCAACCTTAAAGTTTAAGCTACAATCAATTCAAGTAAATCACACATTGATAAAGGGCGACTGAATCAAAGAATGAAGACAATTTACTAGGAGATGCTAGAGACAGTGGAATGAGGAAGCATGGCAGAGAGAGTCCTAGAATCGGTATGCTCCAAAGAAACCAAGAAATGGGGTTGGAAACCCAAGCTACCTTTCCTTAAAAGGAGAGATAGGAAGGATGAACTTCAATCTATCCTTAAATATCAGAAATGGGAAACGGGAAATTGTAGGAAATGAGTTTCCAAAAACAAGAACAACTATTATTTAGATATGAGTAATAATCTTAGGGTAGACTTGGGGAAGCACAAGGAATTTGCAGGAGATGCTAAGATAAGAACTTAAAAATCCAAGAAACAACTAGAAAACATTGAACCATTTTCAACATTTGAGACTACATCTTGGGACCTGAACTAATAGAAACTAGTTTCTAAGATACATAGCGAAATTATTTCACAAAACAACTTCAAACAAAAATCACTGCAACAAAACGACTACCATAAAGACTGAAATAGAAAGATTCGAAGACAAGCAAAACTACCTAACAAAATAACTACAAGCCTATACTCAGACTATGTTTCTCTCCACAATTTATGTTTGAATAGAGTAAGAAGCAGGTCACTTTGACCTACTTGAGACCTCTTCCCAACAAGTTCAGTGATATCCATGTAACGCAACTGGAAGAAGCAATAAAACAATCGGAACAATTGGAAAACTATAAAAAAACCTTCAACAACCCAATTCGCCATCTTCCCCATAAAAATTGTCATTATGAATTGATACCCATTCAATGTAGTGCAAGCCACCCGCAATTGTAACATGTTAAGAAATTGATCACATATTATATATAATAATAATAAAAAATAGACTCCTCACAAATAAATTGCCATTTTGAATTGATACCCATTCAATGTAGTGAAAAAACAATTTATCACGTAACCTGCAACCTGTTAAGAGATTTATCACATGTATTATAAGAAAAAGAAGTAGACTCCTCACACTTCCACATGTTAAGAGATTTATCACATATTATAGGAAAAAGAAGTAGACTCCTCACACTTCCTCGGTTCTCCATAATGAAAACCAAAATCTCGGAAATGGAGAAGCACAATCAAGAACAACAAGGGGTGTATGGTGAATCGTGTGTGAATCAAGAGAGATAGGTAAAACTTAATGAAACCCAAGATCTCGTAAGTGAGAGGGGAAATAGGTAGGAGGGACTATAGTTCCCACTCGATCAACTACGAGACATGTCTAAACAAGAGTTGCAAGGCAACATAGTCCCTGCCTAGATAACAAAGTTGTGTAATGCTCTAAACAATTGTAACACAGTTATGTAATGCTATAAAACAATTGTTGGATGCGTTCTATCTTGTGTAACTATGCATTATATGCTTGGCTATAGTTTTCCTTTCATTTGGTGTCGCTAAATTAGTTTGTGTTTTTATGTTACATTTCATGTTGCTAAATTAGTTAGTTTGTCTTTCATATTGTCATAGTAATTTCTAATAGCATCTTTAAACATAATTTGTTATAACATGTAAAAATAACTTGGAAATTAGTTTTCTAGCTATCATTATGTTTGCAAAAGAATTTTTTTTTGTAACTAGGGGAATCCGCAATTGGAGATGGGCTGGTACTAGCTGCCCCACACCCCCACACCCCCACACCCACTAAATAGTATTTTATATTAACTCATTTTACAATAAAAAGAAGTATATAAACAATTTCACAATTGTTTAATCTAGTTCCATTGTTGTCTCCTACTTTTGGCATTTCAACATTTGTTTAGCAATTTAACATGGATATTGAAAAATATTTGTTTTATTTAATGTAGATTTTAATTTTGTAAATTGAGTCATATAAACTTGTTTTTAATTTTATTATAAACATAGTTTGATAAACAATTTCACAATAGTTTAATAAGTTTTATTGTGGTCTCTTAAATTTAGCATTTTAACATGGAAATTTGGGCTTCATATTGAAAAATATTTGTTTTATTTTATGTAGATTTTAGTTTTGCAAATTGAGTCATATATATTTGTTTGTAATTATAATTTTGGTACTGCCCATTTTTGTTTTAAGAAGTTGAGTAACTCATGTTTGGTGTTGGTGGGGGTTCTGTAGATTACCAAAATGGCATATGAATATAGAATGTAGAATGTTGTATTTTATAGTGGTGGATGTATATTGTTCCTTCTCTGGTTGATTCAAAACTAAATTGACAAATGCAAATGCCAAGTGATATAAATTTGCATCACTATAAAAGAAATTTTGCTTCAAATATGACTAACAAACCATGTCAAGTTCGAGAATCCTGCATAAACACTTAAAAACAAACAAAAATATGATTGACAAACCATGTCTAGTTCGAGAATCCTGGATAAAAACTTAAAAAACAAAATATTAGATACATGGTCAGCCTTTTGTACATCATGGAGCCAATGAAAACGAATCCCAACAAACCAACCCAAGTGGGTCACTTGCCAGAGCCGTTAGAAAGACCGTTGAGAGAGTTTCTAAAAAACAGCTTGGAATGGGAAGCAAATTGAACTGAATGATTCCTAGACGCATTCTGAAAAACAACTTTAGCTAGTGAGCAAATCCTACAACATCACCAGTAAGGTATTTTGTTCTTTGCATAAATTTCCTTTGATCATAATTTCTAATTTTTTTTCAAACATTACAGGAAACATTCCTTCAAAGATAAGGAGAATAACTATGATTATTTTCAAGCAAGCAGTAGTCATATTTAACTTTGTTTCCAAATTGATGTTCATCCCTAGAAATTGCATCTTAAATTTGACTTTAAACTATGACAAATTGATGTTCATCCCTAGAAATTGCATCTTAAATTTGACTTTAAACTATGATTTTGTTTAGTTTTGGACAAACAGGTTGCAGATATGCAAGCAAATACTTAGAGCAGGTCTTTTGATAAGGTCTTTTGAGCAGGTCTAACTAATGCGAGTTCAAGGAAAACCATTTCAATAGTACCTTGGCTAATAACTAGAGAAATAGCCGGGATGGTTGGTTCCTGCTTGCCCTACACCACACTGCTATTAGTATGGCGAGCGTTATATACTGGACAGAATCGTCTTTAAGACGACTCTGTCAATGTCAGAGACACACGAACTCTCAATGGCATAATGTATAGTGAAGCATGTGCCATACATTAGCATCGGACTGATTCGGACATCCTCCATGGCATGGCTCTATGGCCTCATTCGACATGATAGCTCTGGTTTCAGGCGATCGGAAAACTCCACGTCTAATCACTAGTCGTCTACAGGCTCAGGGTTCGGCTGGCTAACTTGTCAACACTCATAAATGATCATTATAGCTAAATGGGACAGTTGGATTATGCTTTATGGCCACTCGCGCTATTTCATTTTCAATTTTGAAATTTGAAATTTGGCTCTATGCAGACCGAGTTCAATTTCACCCCCACCGTTTAATCCGTGATGGTCGAAGCTGCGGCTAGGTCTCCCAGCTTCTTGTGCATTGGCGTGCTCGGCAAGGGTGGTTCCGGCAAATCTCTGCTTCTCAGGACTCTCTTCAACAGCAAAAAGGTAAGGGATCTCTGTTGCGATGGACTACTGCTTCTTTGGGTTACTGTTTCGCAATCTCCATCTTTTACAAGTCTTCTCTATGAGCTCTCCGCACAAATTGCGGCGCAAACAAAGGAAGATCTTGAAAACAATATGAACCAAGAAAGTGCACAAATATGGTTGCATGAAAGAATGCAAGAAGCTAGATTTGTCTTGATGTTAGATGATGTTTGGGAAGACGGTGCACAATTGCTGGAGGAATTGGGTCTACTCCGGCTGAACAACCCTTCGAACTCCACAGTTATTGTGAGTTCGAGGAATCGGCGGACACTGTTAGAGATGGGAATTGCAGAGAATTCCATAATACCGATCGGGGATTTGGCCGAAGATGATAGTTGGTGGTTATTTGCTTGTCATGCGTTTCTATATAATGATGGAAAAATTCCAGCAAACATCGACGAGGAAACGGCCACGCTTTTGTGTGCCAGGTGTGGAGGGCTTCCCCTTGCAATCAAAGCAGTAGGGAGAGCAATGTCAGGCACTACTGATGCACATGAGTGGGACTTGGCAGTCAGGAGGTTGCCGAC
>LPNX010330296.1:4574-174574 GCA_001517045.1 Pseudotsuga menziesii
CTTGTTGTTTAATTGACTTTTACCTTAATCTTTTATGTTTTCACAAGAGCAACTACTGTATGTTTAAAAGGAAACAATGAAAGCACCCTTGTAAGAGGATTTTGTCTCTGTGAGCTGCAGTACCTTAGTTTCTATCAGTAGATTTATTTTCAGTTAGCTAAATTCCAACTGAGTTCAGCTTCTCTGTCCTAAACTTGGATGTGTCTCAAAGTTCACAAACCCGGATTGATTTTAAATTCAAGTTCTGATTAACACTGATAGATCAGAGCCCAACAATGACCACCTTGAATGGTCTCCCTAGATCATGGGACTCTTTCATTCAAGGGATCTGTGCCAAAAAGAAGTTAGTCAAGTTCAACAGACTATGGGAAGAATGCTCTCAAGAAGAAGCTCGGATAGCAGCTCGTGAAGAAAAGATGGGAAGTGAAGATCAAGCTCTCACAACCCACACCAAGAAAACCAAAAGGAACCATAATCACTACAAAGGTAAGATATCACACTCTAGAAGAGATCTGTCCACTATTAGATGTTACACATGTGATGAGAAAGGTCACATATCCAAATTCTTCCCTAATTAAGGGAACTTAAAGAAGAAGAAGGGAAACAAGAGAAGACATCATGCTCATGCTGCAGAGGATGATGAACCTTCCACAAAGAGAATCAGACAAGAAAGTGATTCTTCAAGTGATGAAGAATATGTGTTGATCTCCGCTCTCACAGGAACTGTTTCACATGGAAGCAGTGATTGGCTCATAGAGAGTGGTGCTTCCAAGCACATGACAGGATTCAAAGAATCATTTGTGAAGCTATCTGAACATGAGTCACCTCACAAGGTGAAACTTGGGGATGACTACTAGTATCCAATTAAAGGTAGTGTTGAATCCTCCTATAAACTAGACTTTGGAAAGTCCATGAAGATGAAAAATGTATTATTTATTCCAGGACTAAAGAAGAACCCCCTCTCCATTGGATACAAAAGGAATGAGGGTTGCTTTTGTAGATGACCAAGTTCTTATGTGGCCAAAGGGAAATACTTTTGACAATGCAATAGTGATTGGGGAACAAGAAGGAGGTTTATACAAGTTGAAAGGCCAACCAGAACAAGATTTGGTTCATGACTCAGCAGAACCAAGTGAACTTTGGCATAGAAGGCTTGCACATGTGCATTACAGGGCACTACCACTTGCAAGCAAAGTTGTTGAAGGTCTTCCAGAAATTCAAGCAAAACATGATGGGATCTGCAAAGGATGTGTGAAAGGAAAGAACACAAAGAAGACATTTCCAAGTAGCAAGAGCAAAGCAAAAGGAATCTTGGAAATCATCCACTCCGATGTATGTGGTCCAATGTCATCAAGTTCTCTAAGTGGGTATGTATACTATGTTTATTTCATGGATGATTTTTCTAGGAAGACATGGATTCACTTCATGAAGAACAAAGATGAAGTATTGAGCAAGTTCAAGGAATTCAAAGCCTTGATCAAGAACCACTCTGGGTAGATCCCACATCTAGTATGAAAAAGGACTAGCTCTATGAAGACTCATCTAATGTGAAAAAGGACTAGCTCTGTGTAGATCCCACATCTAATATGAAAAAGGACTAGCTCTGTGAAGACTCATCTAGTATGAAAAAGGACTAGCTCTGGGTAGATCCCACATCTAGTATGAAAAAGGATTAGATCTGTGTGATTATACATCCAGTATGAAAAAGGATTGGCTCTGTAGATGTACATCCAACATGAAAAAGGGTTGGCTCTGTATAACTTCCTATGACGAGAAGAATCAAGATATAGCACCCATGATGATCCAGCAGTGATGATCCAGATCCAGTGATGATGTCCATTGATGATCCAGATCTAGTGATGATGTCCAGTGATGATCCAGATTGAGCGATGATCCAGATCCAGTGATGATGTCCAGTGATGATCCAGATCAAGTGATGATCCAGATCCAGTGATGATGTCCAGTGATGATCCAGATCCAGTGATGATGTCTAGTGATGATCCAGATCCGAAGATGAAGATGACTTGAAGAAGAAGATAACATGAAGATGAATATGACTTGAAGATAAAGATGAAAAGGACTCGATGATGATCCAGATGAGACAGAGAAGAAGACTTGTGCTAAAAATTGTGTCAAAAGAATACCTTCCTAGTTAAGAGGGAGTGTTGATGAAATTGTAACTTCGGAATGTATTCACTTGTATTTCTCATGTATTGTTACCCAATGTTTATTCCAGGATGTATTTGTAATGTACTTGAGTCAAGTCATGCCCCGATGTTCCCATCGAGAAGTTATATAATGTAAATAAGTCATGTCAAGTCATTGTGGGTAACCCTCCTATTGGCTAAGGGTTAAAGTCCCCACAGTTTTAGCGCACTACGGTTATTAGACTCTCCTAGAGAGGTCAGCCCTAGTAGGGTTTAGTCAAGTCAAGAATTAGTATAAATAGAGAGCTAGCCTCTCTATTTATCACACATCTCATACACACTCAAGTGTAGCACATATTTGAGGAAGGAGAAGACACTGGGGCTAGACAGAAAGAGGTTACTACTGTCGGGATATCACCTTACTGTTTTGGGGTTTTACTTTTGGTGCTAATTCTATCTCTGAGGAAGTTGCAGGGTTTTCACCATTTATGGTTTCCCCAAGGATAAACACTATGTTCATTGTCTCTTATGTCTGACTGTTGTGCTTGTTAGTCTCTCAATTAAAGATCCTAATATAATGCTAGCTTAATGATAAAAAGCTAACACACAGGAGGGGGATCAGGGCAAGCGCAAAGGCTACGGAGGAGACAATGAGCCACAAATAGGCAAGGAGGAAGGGCCACGGGGAGAACCATAGATAACAAAAGACAGAGAACATGCCTGAGCGATGGAAGTGGGTCGAACGGAGGGGCGGAAAATAAAAAGGAAAAGGAGGCATCATTACCTGTCGAGGGATGTACCTTGAAAACATCATGGCAATTATGTAGATGACCTCCCTCGTACTCTTTCCCATGGCAGATCCACTGCCAAAAATAAATGTCCAGTCAATTCGGCCATCACACCATGCCCTTCCCGTCCTTTCACATTCAACACCAACGAGAAATATAATGACCAAGGAAAACAATCGTTGGATCCGCTCGCTTGCCAGACTGATATGGCCAAGCATATTAATGGAGGCCTATCGTGGCATGCTCGCACCATCTGTCACCACTCGTCACCGCAGCATTTGGGCATGCCATCTATGTCCCTCCCTCGATATCATGAGCAACCATCTATCTCCAATGATGGGCCCAATATTCGGCCTCAAAGTTCTTGAGAGGGTCCCATTGGTGTGCCAACTCACCGTCCACACATGCAGTTGCAAGGAGGTCTGCTGCCTTGTTGGCATCCCTTCTTACGTGGCTAAAATAGATAGCTGAATGAGCGAGGAGCAGATCACGGAGGGAGTCCAGGCAGCTAGCAAGCCTCCAGCTGGTGGAAACTTGTCCGCTGACTTGGCCATTTGCTAAGCGTTTCTCCATCCGGATCATGATTTTGGAATCTCCCTCAATTAGAGTAGGGAAGCAATCACTGTGAACCAGGAATTCCAGGCCTTGAATCAGACCTTTGAGCTTAGTGGAATTGTTAGTATCCTGGCCAATGGCACCTAGAAAAATGAAAATTATCCACCCTTGGAAGTCTCTGCATATTCCCCCATAGCCTGCATCTCCCAAGTTCCCCTTAGAAGCCCTGTCGAAGTTGAGCTTGAAAACCTGTGGGGATGGAGCCAGCCAAAATTTTGGGCTGGAAGGTTTAATGATCTTGTCATGCCAACGGAACCCATCCATTTGAGTTTTTTCAAGGCCCCAAAATTCCGCGATGTGAATTTCATTTCCTGGGATAATCTTGTCCTCGTCGTGTCATTGCATGCTTCAAATGGAGGAGAGGAGGTTGTCCTTCACCATCTGCCAGACCTTCTCAATGATGTTACACTTATCATAGAAGATTCTCCCATTCCTTTCCTTCCAAAGGCACCACATGGTCATTCCTGGTAAGGAATTCCATATAGTCCTAATGATTCTATTTTTGAATGCTTGATGACACCAGTCTGTTAGAGTTCTAGCCGGCTGAGCTCTTTGCCTATCACTTCTTCAGAATCCAATGGCCCCCTTGTCCCAGATAGCTGTAGCAAAAGGGCAGTAATTGAGAAGGTGGCTCATGGTTTCTTCCTCTTGGGAGCACCTGCAGCATTGGGATGGTCCTTGGACACCTTGCTTCTGGAGATCCTCATAGGTGAGGATACGACCTTTAACAACAAGCCAAGCAAAGAGTCCTACCTTGGGCCAAAGATTCATGGTCCAGATCTTCTTCCAAGTTTCCTCTTCCCCTACCCGATTTCTGATTTGAATATTGTAGCCTTCCTTGATGCTAAACATCCCTCTGTTAGTGTATCCCCATCTCAGAACATCCGATCTCTCCTTGATCCTAATGAACCGATTGAGAATTTCCTCCTGAAAAGCCTCCCAGTCTGCCAACTCCATTTGATTAGGTTTTTCTATGAAGTTCCAGCACCTTCTCCCATTAAGAATCCTATCTTGCCAGAAGTGGTGCACTTGTATTCTACCAGCCTCCCTAGAAATTTCCTGAATAGGGGCCCATATTGGGTTATCGCCGAGCTCTAGGAGTTGATTCCATGAATCCTCCCAGAATTTGGCATTCCTCCCATCCTGAATTTCCCAAAAACTATGAAATTGCACCAAGTTTCATCCTCCTTTGGCCTTCATCCAAATGGGGGATCCTCGCTGATCTTCGTTGTAATGAATTAACTGGGAAAGAGGCCTGCCACGGCCATATTTGATGTGCCATAATATAGCCCATGGTTCAGATGTGTGGGTGACCCACCTCCACCAGAATTTCACACCTTGGACTTCACCCATAATTTTTGGATCTCTGAGACCAAGACCCCTCGTCAACTTGGGTCGGCATATACTGTCCCAACTAACCAGAGCAAATTTGGCCTTTTCCGCTCAGTCTCCCCACATAAAATTACGTTGGATGCTTCGGATTTCATGGAGGCTAGACTTAGGGGTGGAGAATATTGAGAACAGGTATATGGGCATCACCTGTAACACTAATTTAATCAAGACAAGCCTATTGGGGAGGTTAAGAGGTCTTAGGGTCCAGCTCGCTAGCTTCTATTTCATTCTGTCAAGTAGTTCAAGCCAGGAGGTTCTTTTCAGCTTTCACAGACCTAGGGGGACACCTAAGTATTTTGAGGGGAAGTATCCTTTTGCAAAATCCAAGATGTAGAGGATGTTCCTCTGGGTGGCTGGGGTAGTATTAAGGAAGAAGACTTGGGACTTGGCCGAATTTACAACTAGACCTAAGGCCTTGGCAAAGAGAGACATAATTTTTTTGAAGATTCTCGCTTCTTGGACTGAAGGGTGCCCCATGAGCATGGTGTTATCTATGAATTTTGTGTGAGTCTATGGGTCCATGTTGTCTTGAAGTCGGAGGCCTCTCAGCTCCCCATTCTCTGCCTGGGTCTGAAGGAGATGGCTCAGGCCTTGCACCATTAGAATGAAGATAAATGGAGAGAGAGGGTCTCCCTGTCTAATACCTCTGGACCATTGGAAGATGTGGATTTGAGCTTCATTCAGAAGGATGCTAAAAAAAGGAGTAGATATTAGACCCAAAACCCACTCAATCCAGCCTTGGCAAAAACCATAGGATTCCAGCATTTTGCTAATGAATTGCCAACTTAGTTTGTCATAGGGCTTTACTATGTCAAGTTTGATCAACATACATGGTTGGCGAGAGCTTTGGAGGGAGTGAATGACTTCATGCACGATGATGACCCCATCAAGGATCTGACACCCTTCCACGAAGTTAGATTGTTCTAGGCAGATTAAGGAGGGGAGGAGGGGCTTCAGTCAATTGGAAATCACTTTGGAGATAATCTTGTAGATCACGTTACAGAGGGCTATAGGCCTAAACTTGTCTGGGATTTTAGCTCCCATTTCCTTGGGGATGAGGGATAAGAAAGTCACGTTGAAAGCTTTTAGAACCCCCTTTTTTATTCTAGATTCTTCAACAATTTCCACTACCTCTTCCTTCACCATATCCCAAAAGTGGTGGAAGAAATTGGAAGTGAATCCATCCAGGCCAAGGGCTTTTCCAAGGGCCATTTGATTGACCGCTTCTTCAACTTCCTATAGAGAGACTGGCTTGATGAGCATCTCATTATTTTCCCCAGTGATAGTGGAAGGAATTAAGCAAGTGATTTTAGCTATATCTCTCCCCTTGTCATGGTCGTCTTCATTGAGGATCTCCAAAAAATAGTTGGAAAGATCCTCTTCAATCTCCCCTCTAGTTTCAATACAGTTGCCATCTAGCTTTCTAAGTTTCTAAATTCTAGAGTTGCTCCTGTTCTGGATCATCAAATTATGAAATAACTTGGTGTTCTTTTCCCCATCCTACAGCCATTTGACCTTGGATTTTTGTTTCCAGTAGATTCCTTCCTGCCTTTCTCTTTCCTCTAGTTTTTCCCATAGCTCTTTCTCTTTTTTCTGCATGTCTTCGTCCCATCCATCCTCCATTCCCTTCTGAATAAGGAGCTCAAGTTCAGAAGTCAGTATTTTTTTATCTTCGAAAATGTTACCAAACTCTTCTCTATTCCAGGTACGAATTTTGGCCTTGAGAATCTTGAGTTTCTGCTGAAAACAATACATGGATGTACCTGTGGGGGGGACCATCTCCTGCCACCACTGATGGAAAATATATTTGAAGTTCTTGCGTTCCATCCAGAATTGTTCAAATCTAAACGGTTTGCTCAGAGTGGAATAGGACCAATCCCAGTTAAGGCTGATAAGCCAGTGGTCAGATCCTGCAGCAGGGAGAATGTTAGCCATGATTTCACCCATACCATGGACTATATTCTACGAAACCAAAAATATATCCAAGAGAGAAGCCACCAAAATTTCTCCACCGCATTTGTTGTTCCAAGTATGCCAGCCATTTCCAGTTTTCATATCCACAAAGGAGCTTTGGGTCTGGAAAACGCTAAAGGCCTCTTGGTACTTGTCCAGAGTTCTCCTTCGTCCCTTCTTTTCTCTGAGGTTAGAAATGAGGTTGAAATCCCCACCCATCACCCACTGACCCCCTTCTAACTATTTTTTGGTCCAGTTGAGGAAATCGATGAAGGCCTGCTTCTCAGGGAAGCTACTAGGGCCATAAAAATTAACAATAGTGCCCTTCACCCCGGAATCAAGGTGTTGAAAATAAGCCATGAGGGAAAACTTATTGGCTCTCCAATTAGTGAAATCCACCACCTGGGGGCACCAAAAAATTGCAATCCCACCTGATTGCCCTGCAACATCTAGGGCCATGAAATTGCTACCTTTCCAAATTTTACTTCTGATTTTTTCCAATCCCTCACAACTACATTTAGTTTCCTCGAGGAGAAGAATATCAAGGTTTTCCTGCTTAATTTTCCTATTAAGAGTCCTCCACTTCCTGTGGTTACTACACCCCCTAATATTCTAAGAAAATAACTTCATTGGTAAACTTTGGAAACTTCATAGAAGGTCGCCTTGATCATTGGGTATTGGCCTGATTCAATGAGTTTAACTCCTACTTCTGCAATGCGCTGCTCCTCCTATGGAGACTTCCTCTGGTTTCCTTTTTGGGGATCTGGATCTATCCCTAGGTTTAGATGTGCCCCGGCCTTGATTATTGCTTCCTCGAGGAGCTCGATTTGCCGTTTGGGGACATAGCCTTTACCCTGCTTTCCACATTCGGCTTCTATCACATCCAGATATAGTTTGCCTAGTTCCATTTCCTCATCCTCTTCTTCTTCAACTATTTCCATCTATTGGGTTTCCTCTCTCTCTGGGGCACTGGTATCCTTGGTTGGTTTCTCCCCTTCCTCCTTGTCCTTGGGCTTGTCTTCGTCTTCTCTATCCCCTAAGACAATGAAAGCATTTTTGGATTTGTTTTTCTTCACCTCCATGTCTTCTTTTGCCTTTGATGACCCACCTCCCCTGCTTCTTTTTCTGTTCTTTACTTGGGTGAAACCATCATTGTTCACAACTCCCACCAGTCGTTGATCAGCGGAAGCAGCCATCGAAGCAATCTTGGGACAGTTTCTTCCTAAGTGGCCATACTCATGGCAGTGCCTACATCAAAAGGGGATCTACTCATAGTCTATGGGCTGGATCCATTCTTCATCTTCCCAGTTAAGGCTTATGGCTTCTGGTAGCTCCTTGGAGAGATCCAAGTAAGCGCAGATCCTAGCAAAAGAAGTGTACCTTTGGGCCTTGGTTTGCTCTACAACCTTTATAAATTCACCTAAGGTATTTCCTATGTCCTTCAAGGTGTCCATATCCTAGTATTCCCCTGGCAGAGAAAAGAGGTGGATCCAAACAGGGGCAACTGTCATGTCTTCAGTTTTTGGATTGAATCGTTCCTTCCATGGGTGAAGGCAGAGACCCGCTGAGAAAAAGAAGTAGGGGCATCCTTCCAGGGTGCGATCATGGTCCTCCTGGTTAAAGAAAATAATAGTGAAAAAACCCTTGGATCTGATTTGCAGGTCATAGTGGCCTTTAGGGTTCCACACACTGCTAATCCATTTGACAATATCCTTTTCCTTGGGCTAGATCCCCACAAACTTCCCTATCAGGGATTTCTCCTTCCAGAGCTCAATCATGCCCCTTACCTTCTCGGATATGATATAGATCACTGGGATGGTGGGATCTTTAGGAATACATCCCCCCACCCCAGGATTCCAACCGTTGGAAGTACTGGCTTGCTTCTCGATCTCAGCTGTAACAACCCCATCGTCAATAATGGGACCCGAAGGGACCGTCTCTGCCATTGAGCCGCTAAGGGGAGGCTGAGCAACCCTGAGAACCAACGTAGCCTTGCTCGAAGAGAGCCCGAAAGGTCCCCGCATCTAGGCATAGTAGGAAAACCCTTAGCGTGATCGTAATCTCCTTCAAACCCTAGGATCCCGTATCTGTATGCCAACCTAATACTCCCCAATCCAACACTTACCACAAAAGTTAACATTTGTTTGTAAAAGTATTTGTAAAATTGTGATGTTTTTAATAATGAAAAAATATGAGTTACATGTTTCTTATAAATATGAATGTAAATGACATGGTGTTCCAAAAAGGCACGTTAAGTTTTCTGGCTGGCGAAAAAAACATAAAGTTTTTCGGCCGAAATATTTTTCGCCTATGTAAACTAAAATTCAGCTAAAAGATTTGTTTGACTGAAAACCTACTAATCTTCAAAATTGGTCTTCCATCACATTCATGAGTCTTCTTTCAATTTCAAATAGATCAGGTCATATGAAATACTTATAATTTCTCTTCACAAATAATACCGTTAGTTTCATAATTTAATCTACTTTCTATAGATGTGAATTTTGTTGAATTTGGTGTGATCCACTAATTTTATATTTTTTTTCTTAGAAGGTGTTTGGATTGCTTCAAAATTTAATAGAATTCAATGAAATGAAAATTCAATAACTTCAGAAGACACGATGAACTTTTATTGAAAACCCGTGGTTAAAAAAACTTGATGCGTTGTCTTCAAAAGGGTTACTTTCAGATTTTTGTTTTGAATTGGAAATTAGGGAAGATATTGTCTAAATAAAAATGTCAATTTTATGCTATTTTTTCAAATTGGTCCACTTAAAAAAATTCTAATAATTATTGTATGTGGATGTTGGATACAAACTTATAGTTAGACATTAGTACAATTTGTCTAGATCATCATAACATTATTTTTTAATGAACAATATTTTAATAATTAACTATTAAACTGTAGTCTAAAAACATGACTATTTATCATAATTTCATTAATTAAGAACGTACTATGACATATCAAATGCCCATAGAAAAATATGAAAAATAACTGATAGAAAGCTAACACAATTATCTACAATTTTTTTTTTTACTACAAAATGAAATTCTAAACACCAATCTAATTTTTCTTTGCTTGAAGTTGAGAAACTTGAAAAAATAACATTGTTTTTTCTCATAACCCCCACCCCACCCCCCCAAAAAAAGTAATAGACACCCATATTCATGATTTCACCCAGAGTTAAAATCTTTTGTAGCATACCCTATCTTATCCATGGTGATGAGATCCATTAAACCTCCCCCATTTCTCATTGAATCACTACTAGTGCAAATCAATGTTCTGTTCATTGACCAGATCAACAATATAAACCTC
The DNA here is from genome assembly GCA_001517045.1 of Pseudotsuga menziesii. Taxonomy (NCBI): domain Eukaryota; kingdom Viridiplantae; phylum Streptophyta; class Pinopsida; order Pinales; family Pinaceae; genus Pseudotsuga; species Pseudotsuga menziesii. Next base: position 14,783 of record LPNX010330296.1, read on the forward strand.
GTGCTCCAAATTTGCTTACTCTCACGAGTTAAGTCACCATAAATTTCATCCTCCCTAACCTTTTGTCATTATTTGTAGTTGTCATTTCCTTTGGTCATGTGTTATGGTAAATAATCAACACTCTTCAATAATATCGCCAATTAGGATTAGGAGATATTAGTTTAAACACACATTCAGAAAAATTGCAAACCAGGAACTAGTTTTGAAACTACAATTGACATAGTTAGTTATTGTCACTATTAAACCCTCTTAAAACTTGAAAATATGGAATTGATACTTTGATGTGATTGAGTATATGTGTGCAACAAAATATACAACAAGTATTAATCTAGCATCAATAATCCTTTGCACAACGTACTGGGACCATTTATGTTTCAAAATCAACTACTATTGAAGTTTACTCCAAGGCTTCCTAGGTACACCAACATATGCAAACTAGATTATTTCCACTAACTTTAGGTGAAATCAGAAGGTGGATATCATGTTTCTTTCCTATATTGTAAACTCACACAAAATATCTTGGATATTTTGAGTTGTTTGATTAAGTTTGGGTGACTTGGTAGACACCATTGCTACAGTGACAACTCAACTAGTTAAGGTTCAAGTTGAATCAATCACTGTATGAACTGCACCAAACTCTCATATTAAGGTTGGAATGGACTCAAGAGGGTTTAAATAGACTACATAAACTTACATAACTCAATTTGTATTCATAGAGTGCCATTTATGTCAAAAACTAAAAAACTAGTCAAAATTGACTCATGAATGAGGTAGTCTAGCTATCCAATCATTTGAATGACTCATTTAATTTAACAATTCTGCAAAAGTGTATAGTAACAGGTATAATAACATAGGTTATGAAAACATAAATCTTGAATCATGAATTTGGAATTTCCTTCATTAGTTGTTTTACATTAAAATTGCAAGAAACCCCCAAGGGATGAGGATTTTACAATTTACAAAGAAACTGATGGATTTTATGGAAACAAGAAATTTTTCATCACCATATTTGAATCATGGGAAGGAAAATTACATCATTGGTCCATATTGGACACACCACATCTATTCCGACTCATAAACTATGCCCTCGTGAAGTATGCTTCTAACTGGATGAAACTATTCTGCTGGAGCAATGATCAACATGACCTCTTATTTTTCACATGAACTCATTAATACATAATGGATGGAAATTCATATATTCACTTTAAATTTTTATGGTGTTAAGATTAATTAATCCTCCTTTGTCCAATATAGTCTATTTGGCCATCTTTCCTAACTTAGGAAGACAGTATTAATGTACTAGAGTGTGGGACACACATAAAGGTTATCTGCCACTTACTCCATGTGCATGCATGAGTTTATGTGCCTCTAAGACCAATTCCTACATTATAGGATCCCACTCTGAGTGCCACTAGTAGCCTCCATCAGTTGGTTGTGGTAGGTAAGTAGTTATGCTGAGTTAACCTCCAGTTACAATAAGTTAGATCACTTTCAATTATCCTAGCACTAGTTTTGCATGCATGAAGGGAGAGTGGTGCCCTTTTTCCACCTACCTCATCTATTAACTTATTGTAGACAGATTCATACATCCAGAGTTATAGTAATGAGTTCTAGCAGTGATTTAGACACATTGAGTTATCTAATCAGTCATTTAGAACTGAGGGATTCGAATCCTATCTTTAGCATTTAAATCACATTTCTTGTATAATCATTGTATTATTAATTAATGAATGAAGATTAATGTTGTGATTATCTAAGCAATTCTTGTCTGATTTATTTGAAATTTATGGCATGAATTTCCTATTCAGTGTAGATTTTCTTTGATTATTCCACTACATAATTCCCTTCCTACATCTTTCATATTTTCCTGTAGATCAATGGTTCACACATTTAACATGGTATCCGAGCCTTGATTAGGCTAGTAGCAAGTCTTGTTCGATATACATTGTGTTCCAGAAGCAACTAAGTTTTGACATAAATCCTAGAATCATATCATTTATCCCTCAGGATTCGTCCAGAGAAGCCTATCCAGGTGTGACAGACTCTGATAAAGTGCACATGTCGAGGTGTAAATGCTTATATTGACATATGATTGTGAATTGAATCGATTTTGTGGTGTTATTTGCAGGTATCTACGTATCTTCTTGAGGTATTGACTAATTAGCATACATAATTATAGAGAATTATTCATCTCTCATACTCCAAATCCTTACACCCTTCAATTACTCTGATTGGAGGGAAGATATGCAAGTATCCTTTGGCAAGCTAGGCCTATTTAGGATGAAAATGGGAAGAGAAACTGATCCCCAACAGTATGTTGAGATAAACAATTTTTTGAATCATCTTGATGAAGCCTTTGAAATCATGTGCACTCACATCTCCCGAGATCTTTTGTTCCATCTTGAGGGACTAAGGACTCTGGAGGAAGCTAGGGAAAAGTTTGAATCTTTGTTTGGAAAACAAGATGAGCTTCGAGGGCATATTTTGGAGAATGATATCATTGCAGTAAATCCCGATAGTTTTGAAACTCTTCAGCAATTCTTTGCAAAGTACAAAGAACTAGTACTACAATACAAACAATGCAAGATACAGAGAAAAGATGAGAAACTGGTTCTATTAGTACTGAGCAAGCTTGGCTCAGAATACTCAGTATTTTCCTCTACATTCCATTCCAGAAGACCTTCAATCCCTAATTGGAATATTCCTTCTTTGGATTCTTTTGTTGAGTCCTCATTACAAAGGAAAGATAAATTGGTTCAAATGGGACCGATTCAAACCTCCAAGAATAAATAACTCTTAGTAGGAGACTCAAACAATGCACAAGAAAGAGGGAATCACAAAGGGAGGGAGACCAAAAACATTGATTCGAATCCAAAGGAGAATCAAGAATCTTTCGTTGGAGCCTTGGGGTCCAAGAAGAATAAGAAATTCAATAAGACTAAGTGTCCATACTGTATGAGAGGCTTTCATCCAGAGAGTTAGTGCATGAAGAAGACCATTGACTAGCTATCAACACTCCTTGAACAGAACAATATTTCCCTTCCACAAGGAGCAAAAAATCATGATGATGGGAAACCAACAGAATATCATGAGAGGTTCCAATCCTTGAAGGAAATCCTCAATCAATTGAAGGCTTACTTGATATATTATGGAGCATCCATCCACATGGTTTCCTCCAAAGAATCCTTCACTACTCTGGATCTCTCACAAGGACCTAGCATTCATATTGAGGATAATTCATAGATCCCAGTTGTTGGGAGAGGTTCTATTAAAATCCAGCATGGAGAGTTCAATAATGTACTCTATGTTCCCTCTCATGGAACAAATTTTCTATATGTTTATCATATGACACATACTATCTCTCCAAAGCAAGTTGTATTTGGTCCCAACTTAGTGTATATATCTTATATCTCAAATAGGAATATTATAGTGAAGGGTGTGTCAAACTATGCCTCTAAGGCATATGAATTCTCACACTTTCTACCATACTCAGCTCCAGCATAATATCAGTAGCCATTCGAAAGGGACAGTAAAATCTCTATTTCATCTCCATTTGCAGATAATGATATGTTGTCTAAAATTTCAGTTTCAGAAGATGAGGAACAATATCAACATGATCTCGATATTGATATTGTACCTCAAGATGATATACATCTAGATCCAACTCCTATTCCCAATCATAAGCCTAAATGGGATAAAAATATCATTGAAGCAACTAAGAATGTTGTTGGGGATCCAGATGATAGAAGAAGAATGAGGTCCCAGTATCATAATTAAAATGTTGCAATCTCTCACATAGCTTCGCTACATACATAGTGGTGCAACAAAATTCTAGAGAGATGCTACTTCATGATGAAGATTGATCCACAATTTGGCCCACTAATGAACAAAATGGATCACTCTATTCCTCCTTCAGAAAGAATAGACAAAAGAAACATTCAACAGATTGGAATAATATGGAAAGGTTGACATGCACAGTCCCGAGATGTTGATGTACAAAAGAACCATGATTTTGCATGGCTTCTCCACTGAGGTGTAAATTGCAACAATTTTTTCACAAGCGTTTGCTCAAAGATGAAAATTTTCTCTTAAGTATAGCTTGTTTCCTGATTCATTGCTTATTTTGAGGGGGGGTGGGGGGGTTCCCATGAGGTTTTCCCCATTTTCCTTATTTTTATTAAGCATTATTTTATGTAATTTAGATTGTATGGGTGACTTTTGGCCTAGTTTCCATGGCCCAACTTTTCTGAAGTTAGGACTAACGGCGGGTGTTAGGATTAATTAATCCTTATTTGTCTGATGTAGTCTATTTGGTCATATTTCCTAACTTAGGAATACATTATTAATGTACTAGAGTGTGGAGGACACACATAGAGGTTATCTTCCACTTCGTGCATGTGCATGCATGAGCTTATGTGCCTTTGAGACCAATCCCTACATTATAGGATCCCACTATGAGTGCCACCAACAACCTCTATTAGTTGGTTGCGGTAGGTAAGCATTTATGTTGAGTTAACCTCTAGTTACAATTATTTATATCACTTTCAGTTATCCTAACACCATTTTTTCATGCATGCATGGATAGTGGTGCCTATTTCCCACCTACCTCATCAGTTAACTAATTGTAGACTGATTTAGACATCTGTAGTTAGAATACTCAACTCCAACAATAATTTATAAACACTAAGTTAGCTAATCAGTTAGTTAGAACTAATATATTTGAATCGTGTCTTTATAATTCAAATTATATTTATTATATAATCATTGCATTATTGATTAATGAATTAAGATTAATGTTATGATTATCTAAGCAATTCTTGTCTGATTTAACTTAAATTTGTGGCATGAATTTCTTGTCCAGTGTACATTTTCTTTGATTATTCCAATGCATAAATCCCTTCCTGCAACTTTCATATTTTCCTGCAGATCAATGGCTCACAAATTTATCAAATGGATGCACTGGCTGCATTCTAAGAGAGAGAAAGGAACTGGAACATGGGTTGTAATGGGTCACATCACCTAAATATGGTTGAGGTGCATTACCCAACATCTGAGACACTAATCAAATGACCAAAAGTTGTGGTAGTGGTCCACCCTCATTTATTTATAACTAAGGTATATTCTAAGGAAACCTTAAATACATGGCTTGTGGTCCCTATATCAACCATACGCCCTCATTGACTGATTTAGGAATTTTTTGCTTTGGGTTTCTTTCCTACTTTGTGATCTTTCAATTCTTTGATATTTTTTTCCATTATTTGTGTCGGCTTTTTTCTTTTCCTAGTTTTCCATTCTTTTTGAAAAATTCATTCTTTTCTATAATTTACCTACCTTTTTCAATTTTCCTTTGTTTCTATGTTTTTCTTTCCTTTGTGCCAGTTTCCTTGTTTGATTGATTTTCCTGCTTTGTGTTGCAGTTTCTAAATTTTTGTACGGAAAACTTTCAAGCCCACCTTATCACTTATGCACCCTCATGGTCTCCTTTTTTATTTTTCCTTTTCAATTTATAAAATCAATAACATCAAATAATAAAAAATACAACTTGCATCCTTTTTATTTTAATTTATCCCTGCAACTATAATAAAAAAATATTCCTAGTTAATTAATTGTTTTGACTAGCACATTCATAGGCCAACATTATTTCCTAATACGCATGGAACTAAATGGGTATCAAACTACTACAAAAATTTGGGGACATTACATCTTCTCACCCCATTCGAGGAAGTAATGTCTTGGGTTTGTAAGTTTCTACATTCATCCTCGAGCCTCAATTCCTACACCTATGTTTGTTTCCAGACCATGTGAGGATGTTTAGTATTGTTCCCTCATTGGTGATACAATATACCAGTTTGTTAGCTTCCCATGACACAAGAGGGATTAAAGGGATATTGGAGATTAGGGAGGCTTACCTATGGAGATCATTTTCCCATTTCTAGTTGTTCAGATGGTGAATAGGGTTGTCATTGAGAAATTGTTTTAGGCAATTATTTGAATTTTCAAGTCCCCTTCTATCACTAACTTGGTAATACAAAGAGATATGGCCAAATTGATACCCCCAATGAGCCCATATAGTTCAGCCACAATGTTTATTTTTCTTCCAATATACCCATGAAAAATAGTGAGAATAATATCCTTGTCATTTCAAACAATTCCACCATATATAGTCTTCCTTGGATTTCCTTTATATACACTATCAAAATTTAGCTTAAGGAATCCAGATGGACGAAGGGACCAAATTTTGATCTAGAAATACTAGGATATAAATGGATGAAAGGGGAAGGAGTGGGGAGAATTATGAGATCCCATTCCTTGAACATCACTTTCTTCTATTTGTTGAAATGGTAATTCTGATAATCTTGGGGATGATGCATTTCATATGCACTAGTGGGAATGTTAAAATATGATTCATAGTGCATGGAATATTCTTGAGGATACATATGGTATTGCATTTTATATTTTACATGCAATGATCCACTAATGATATTTGTTGTTGTTGATGATAACTTTAAGAATAAATATGGTTGAAGCATGGTTGAAGATGTTCAGGAGGTGATTACATATGACATAGAACAATATATCTATTATCAAGAGGTTAGTGAAAGGAATATGCAATCCTTTCCATGTACCAACACATCAAGTAATCTCAGAGGTATTGATGAAATCACTGAAAGTAATGGATTTATTTATGGTATTTTCATAAGTAATGAGAGGGGATTAATTAAGGATCCCTTCATAGATATTTAAATATCATGAAGTGATATATACATGATGTTTGATTGCATTAATTTAAATGACATCCCAATAGGTATGGTTTGTTAAAGCGAAGAATCCTTGTACCTATATGATTATTTTAAATCTAGATGCATTCATGTGAAATTAGATAGCATCCCATGTGTGTGTGTTGATTACAAGTTAATAACCAAGGAAATCCAAGACTTATGTTCCTAACCGTAGTAATGAATCTTATTGAAGAAAATCATGTGTTAATCTATAGTATTGTTGGATATAGAAAGGCTATAGTGCTGCACAACTGTCTCATGTTATACCTACTTGTTTCAGTGTTCTGGGTTACTAACCTTCTTGCCAACACATAGAGACCATTAGAAGGAAAGGATTTCATAAGAGAATTCTGGAGTGGTGAAGTGAAATTCCTTCTAGTACTCCTAAGGGACCATTTCATGGAAAAGAGGTATCGCGTTGGGTAGAGAAGAAGGTGTTGGATGGATGATGTGTCGAGGAGTTGGATAAATATTTGAAATTGTCATGATGGAGTGCATGCCATGGAAATATGATATTCATGAATCAATGTGAGGGTGCATTGAGTGAATGTGCATTTGTAGATTATGAAAATCATTTGATGATTCACATATGTGTGGGCACATAAGAATGCATTGTGTGAATGCATGCTTGTGTCATATTTCATGAAAATTAATACATTAATACTTGAATTGATGGGTTATTGGTAAATTTATAATTTTAATATTATTTCATGAATTTGTTGCGGATGCAATGAGGGAATTGCATGAAAAAGGTATTCATGTTTTGTTAGACAACAAGAATTCTCTATCAAGAGAATATAGTTGCATGAAAATGGTATCTTGTATATGGAAATTTGAGTAAACCATAATGTAGACTAGGACTACAACATGCGAATTGAAAGTGAAAAGAGTATGATAGTGTAATTATGAGTGAAGGAACATTTGTTTGATTTTATACATAGTGATTTCACCATCCATATATTTGATTAAAGGAGGTGGTTATTATGAAATTCAAACTTATAAATTTTCCCAATGGTCCATAATATGAATTCATAAATAAGAATTGCATGTGTATATGCATAAATGTAAAAATAAAATAAAAAAAACTCTATCCACACATACATCATGAGTATACAAGTATAATTACCATAGGAAGAAAATAAAATCATTCCATGTTCACATACAAGAGAATACTTATATTTTAACAAATAAGATCCATGAAAGTGGTTGTTTAAGAGTGATTGTTACGTCAACCACAAGTGGGATACAAGGCCACTAGGGTGAAGGAAACACCTACATGATTCTTACTCTTATCCCACAACCCATTTTATTTCATGATTAGCCCAAATTCACACCTCATAGAATTTACAAAGATCTCACTTAGACATCCCAACCATGGTACTCTTTTCTACTGCCCCACATAACACAAGGAACACATTTCCCTTCACTAATCCACGGTTGTGTAAGGAATGCATTACCATTCAATACTCCACAGTTGTATAATAATTGTATTATGATTAATGAATGAAGATTAATGTTGTGATTATCTGAACAATTCGTGTCTGATTTATTTGAAATTTATGGCATGAATTTCCTATTTAGTTTACATTCTCTTTGATTATTCCACTACATAACTCCCTTGCTACATCTTTCATTTTTCCTATAGATGAATGGTTCACAAATTTAACATGGTATCAAATCCTTGTTTAGGCTAGCAGAATGTCTTGTTCAATCTACATTGTGCATCAAAAGAAGCTGAGTTTCGACATAAATCCTGGAATCATATCATTTATCCCTTTAGATTCATCCAAAGAAGCCTATCTAGTTGTGACAGACTCTGAGAAAGTGTGCATGTCGAGGTGGAAATGTTTATACTGACATATGATTGCAAATTGAATCGGTTTTGTGGTGTTATTTACAGGTATCTACGTATCTTCTTAAGGTATTGACTGATTAGCATATAGAAAGATGGAGAATTTTTCATCTCTCGTACCCAGAATCCTTACACCCTTCAATTAATCTGATTGGAGGGAATATATGCAGGTATCCTTGCGTAAGCTAGGACTCTTTAGGATTACAATGGGCATAGAAGCTGATCCCCAATAGTATGTTGAGAAGAACACGTTTTTGAATCATCTTGATGAAGCTTTCAACTTCATGTGCGCTCACATCTCCCAGGATATTTTGTTCCATATCGAGGGCATCTTCTAGGGAATGATCTCATTGTACTAAAGCCTACCAGTTTTGAAACTGAGTCAACAATTCTTTACAAAGTACAAATAACTAGTACTACAATACAAACAATACAGGATACAAAGAAAAGATGAGAAGCTGGTTCTATTAGTATTGAGCAAGCTTGGCTCAAAATACTCAGTCTTTGTCTCTACATTGCATTCTGGAAGACCTTCAATCCCAAATTGGAAGATTCCTTCTCTAGATGCTTTTGTTGAGTCCTTAATACAAGAGGAAGATAACTTGGTTCAAATGGCAATGATTCAGATCTCCAAGAATCAAGCACTCTTAGTAGGAGACTCAAACAATGTGCAAGCAAGAGAGAAGCACAAAGGGAGGGAGACCAAAAACATTGATTCGAAGCCAAAGGAGAATCAGGAATCTTCCAATGGAGCCTCAAGGTCCAAGAAAAATAAGAAATTCGAGAAGACTAAGTGTCCATAATGTATGAGAGGCTTTCATCTAGAGAGTCAGTGCATGAAGAATACCATTGACCAGCTGTCAATAGTCCTTAAATAGAACAATATTTCCCTTCCACAAGGAGCAAAAAACCCGATGATGGGAAACCAACAGAAGATCATGAGAGGTGTCATTCCTTGAAGGCAAGCCTCACTCAGTAGAAGGCTTACATGATATATTATGGAAAATCCAACCACATGGTTTCCTCCAAATAATCCTTCAATACTCTCGATATCTCAGGAGGAGCTAGCATTCATATTGGGAATAATTCATTGATCCCAATTGTTTGGAGAGGTTCTATTAAAATCAAACATCGAGAGTTCAAGAATGTACTCTATGTGCCCTCTCTTGCAGCAAATTTGTTATCTGTTTATCATGGCACATACTGGCTCACCAAAGCAAGTTGTATTTGGTCTTGACTTAGTGGATATCTCATATATCTCAAATAGGGATATTATAGTGAAGAGTGTTACAAACCATGCCTCTAAGGCATATGAATTATCACACTTTATTCCATACTAAGGTCCAACATAATCTCAGTAGCCATTCGAAAGGGACAGTAAAATATCTATTTCATCTCCATTTGTAGAGAATGATATGTTGTCTAAAATTTCAGTTTCAGAAGATGAGGAACAATATCAGCATGATCTCGTTATTGATATTGTACCTCAAGATGATCTAGATCTAGATACAACTCCTATTCCGAATCAAAATCCTAAAAGGGCTGAAAATTGCATTGAAGCAACTGAAAATGTTGTTGGGGATCTAGATGATAGAAGAAGAATGAGGTCCCAGTATTAGAATTAAAATGTTGCACTCTCTCACACAATTTCACTACCTACATAGTGGTGCAACAAAATTCCAGAGAGATGCTACTTCATGATGAAGATTGATCCACAATTTGTCCCATTGATGAACAAAATGGATCACTCTATTCCTCCTCTAGAAAGAAGAGAAAAAAGAAACATTCAACAGATTGGAAGAATATGGAAAGGTTGACATGCATAGTCCTAGGATGTTGATTCACAAAAGAACCCTGATTTTGCATGGCTCCTCCATAGAGTTGTAAATTGCAAAAAAAAATCACAAGTTTTTGCTCAAGTATAGCTGTTTTCCTCATTCACTGCTTATTTTGAGGGGGGAAGGGGGGTGGGGGCCATGAGGTTTTCCCCATTTTCCTTATTTTTATTAAGGAGTATTTTATGTCCTTTAGATTGTATGGGTCAATTTTGGCCTAGTTTCCAGGGCCCAACTTTTCCAAAGTTAGGTCTAAGGTGGGGTGTTAGGATTAATTGATCATCATTTGCCCAATATAGTCTATTTGGTCATATTTCCTAACTTAGGAAGACATTATTACTATACTAGAGTGTGGGGGACACACATATAGGTTATATTCCACTTACTACATGTGCATGCATGAGTTTATGTGTCGTTGAGACCAATCCCTACATTATAGGATCCCACTCTGAGTGCCACCAACAACCTCCATCAGTTGGTTGTGGTAGCTGGTAAGCAATTATGTTGCGTTAAGCTCCAATTACAATCAATTAGATCACTTTCAACTAGCATAAATCCATTTTTGCATGCATGTAGAGAGAATGGTGCCTTTTTCCCACCTACCTCATCAATTAACTGATTGTAGACTGATTTAGACATCTGTAGTTAGACTAGTGATCAGCTCCAACAGTGATTTAGACACACTGAGTTAGCTAATCAGTCAAGTAGAACTGATAGATTTGAATCCTATCTTTAGAATTCGAATTCTATTTATTGTATAATCATCATATTATTTATTAATGAATAAAGATTAATCTTGTGATTACCTTTGCAATTCTTGTCCGATTTATCTGAAATTTGTGGCATGAATTTCTTGTTCAGTGTACATTCTCTTTTATTATTCCACTGCATATATCCCTTCCTACAACTTTCATATTTTCTTGTAGATCAATGGTTCACATATTTAACAAATGGATGCGATGGCTGCATTCTAATAGAAAGAAAGGAACTGGAACATGGGTTGTAATGGGGCACATCACCTAAAGCTAGTTTAGGTGCATTACCCAACATCTGAGACACTAATAAAATGACCAAAAGATGTGGTAGTGGTTCACTCTCCTTCATTCATAACTAAGTTATATTCTAAGGAAACCTTAAATATGTGGCTTGTGGTCCCTATATCAACAATACGCCCTCATTGACTGCTTTAGGAATTATTTGCTTTGGGTTTCTTTCCTGCTTTGTGATATTTACATTCTTTGATATGATTTTCCATTATTTGTGTCGGCTTTTTTATTTTCTTATTTTTCCAGTCTTTTTTCCATTTAGGCTTCTTTTCTATAATTTACCTACCTTTTTCAATTTTCCTTTTTTTCTATGTTTTTCTTTCCTTTGTGCCAGTTTCCTTCTTTGATTGATTTTCTTACTTTGTGTTGTAGTTTCTAAATGTTTGCAAGGAAACCTATCAGGCCCACTTTATCACTTATGCACCCTCATGGTCTCCTTTTTTTTATTTGTCCTTTTTAATTTATAAAATAAATAACATCAAATAATACAAAATAAAACTTGCATCCTTTTTTATTTTACTTTATCCCTACAACTATAATAAAAAAATATTCCTAGTTAATTAATTCTTTTGATTAGTCTAATTCATAGGTCAACTTTTTTTCCTACTACCCATGGAACTGAATGGGTATAACCCTACTACCAAAATTTGGGGACATTACATCTTCTCACCCCATTCGAGTAATTAATGTCTTGGGTTTCTAAGTTTCTACATTCAGCCTTAAGCCTGGATTCCTACACCTCTGTTTGTTGCCAGACCATGTGAGGATGTTTAGTATTATTTCCCTCATTGGTGATACAATATACAAGTTTTTTAGCTTCCTATGACACAAGAGGGATTAAAGGGATATTGGATAGTAGGGAGGCCTAGCTATAGAGATCATTTTCCCATTTCTAGTTTTCCATATGGTGAATAGGGTTTTCATTGAGAAATTGTTTTAGGAAATTATTTGAATTTTCAAGTCCCCTTCTATCACTAACTTTGTAATACGAAGATATATGGCTAGATTGATACCCCTAATGAGCCCATATAGTTCAGACCCATTGTTGATTTTGCTTCTAATATACCCATGAAAAATAGTGAGAATGCTATCATTGTTATTTCAAACAATTCCACCATATATGGTTGGCCTTGGATTGCCTTTATAAACACTATCAAAATTTAGCTTAAGGAATCCATAGGGAGGAATGGACCAAAGTTTGAGCTAGAAATATTGGGATATAAATGGATGAAAGGGGAAGGAGTGGGGAGAATTATGAGATCCCATTCCTTGAATATCACTTTCTCCTAGTGGTTGAATTGGTAATTCTGATCATTGCATATGCACTAGTGGGAATGGTAAAATATGATTCATAGTGCATGGTAATTATCTTGAGGATACATATGGTATTGCATTTTATATTTTACATGCAATGAGCATGACTAATGATATTTGTTGTTGATGATAATGAGTTTATGAATAAATATGGTTGAAGCATGGCTGAAGATGTTGATGAGTTGATTACATATGACATAGAACAATATATCTATTATCAAGAGGTTAGTGAAAGGACTACGCAATCCTTTCCATGTACCAACACATCAAGTAATCTCAGAGGTATTGATGGAATCACTTAAAGTAATGGATTTATTTATGGGATTTGCATAAGTGTGAGAGGGGACTAAGTAAGGATCCCTTCATCCATATTTAAATATGATTAAGTGGTATGGACATGATATTTGAATGCATTAATTTAAATGACATCCCACTAGGTATGGTTTGGTAAAGGAAAGAAGCCTTGTACCTATATGATTATTTGGAATCTAGAATGTATTCATGTGAAATTAGATAGCATCCCATGTGTGTGTGTTGGTTACAAGTTAATAACCAAGGAAAGTCACGAACTATGGTCCTAACCGTGGTAATGAATGTCATGCAAGAAAATCCTAAGGTAATCTATATTATTGTTGGATATAGAAAGGCTGTAGTGCTACCCAATTGTCTGATGTTATCCCTACTTGTTTCGGTGTCCTAGGTTACTAACCTTATTTCCAACACATAGAGACCATTAGAAGGAAAGGATTTCATAAGAGAATTCTGGAAAAAGGGTATGGAGTTGGGTAGAGAAGAAGGCATTGGATGGATGATGTGTTGAGGAATTGGATAAATATTCGAAATTGTCATGATGGAATGCATGACATGGAAATATGATATTCATGAGCCAATGTGAGGGTGAAATGAGTGAATGTGCATTTGTAGATTTTGTAAATCATTTGATGATTCACATATGTGTGGGCACATAAAAATTCATTGTGTGAATGCATTCTTGTGTCATATTTCATGAAAATTAATACGTTAAATGTTGAACTGATGAATTATTAGTAAATTTATAATTTTGATATTATTTCATGAATTTTTTGCGGATGTAGTGAGGGAATTGCATGAAAAAGGTTGTCATGTTTTGTTAGACTGCGAGAATACTCTATCGAGAGAACATAGTTGCATGAAAATGGTATCTTGTATATGGAAATGAGAGTAAACCATTATGTAGACTAGGACTACAACATGCACAATTGAAAGTGAAAAGAGTATGATAGTGTAATTATGAGTTAAGGAGCATTTTTTTTATTTCATATATAGTGATGTCGCCATCCATCTATTTGATTAAAGGAGGCGGTAATTACAAAATTCAAACTTGTAAATTTTCCCCGTGGTCCATAATATGAATTCATAAATAAGAATTGCATGTGTATATGCATAAATGTAAAAAAAAAAAAACTCATACATCATGAATATACAAGTATAATTATTATAGGAAGAAAATAAGATCATTCCACATTCAAATACAAGAGAATACTTATCTTTTAACAAATAAGATCCATGAAAGTGGTTTTGTAAGAGTGATTGTTCACTAAACCATGAGTGAGATACAAGGCCACTCGGATGAAGGAAACAGCTACATGATTCTTTCTCTTATCCCACAACCCATTTTATCTCATGCTTAGCCCAAATTCACACCTCATAGAATTTATAGAGATATCACTTAGACATCCCAACCATTGTCAAAACCCCAAAATTTCAAAAAATTTTAAACTTTTAAAAATGGCATAAATATATGTTAATACAATCGTTAAACACTGATTAGCTAATGCTATTAATTTTGCAACTGTATGATCTTTACTTTGTTTGAAAACTAGTTGAGTTTCTCGTCAGTTTTCTAAATGTTTTCTGTTTGCAACAGCAAGGGGATATGCTACGTTAAACTGGGCTTACTTAGCTGCTAAGCTAACGCACACAGTTTTCCTTTTTCTTACAGATCTTCAGGTAAAGTTTTGGGATTGCTGCTAACAGATCATTTTAAAGTAATAAAATCATATGCTGTTACCAAGTTCATTCAGTAAAGAACTATATAAATATATATCATGTTAGCCAGACTATTCAGCTTCCTACAGGTAAATCTTTCCTTATTTTACTTTTGATAAGAAAAATATTCGATGAGAAATGGTTTAAAGACACTAGAGAAATAGATCGCCATTTCCATTTACATCTATGAACTTTTCAGTTGAATAAACATTCAGAAATAAAGAAGGTAGTTTTTACATGAATTTCTTGTCCAACTATTACCTACAGTCTCTTGCAATACTAGTACTAGGTAAAGGCTACAAATGTATTGTTCATTAGAGAATTTAATGGCTAAAAGGAGGTTCTTATAAGTTTTTAATGTCGCCTTTAGAATGGATAATGACACCAGTCTAATTCACTTAAGTAAACAGAGTTCCTTGAATTATTTAAGGGCAAAAACATTTACAAGAACATAGATCATGATATAGAACCACTCACATGTTGTTCATGGTCTCTCTTTGAGAAATTAACTCATAATAACAATACTTTAACATGCACAAGTAATTGTTAAACTTTTTGTTATCATTAATATACTAAGATATTTGGTCACAAGGTATATATTTTATGAATCATGTGATAATAACACTACACTCAAATTTTTATAAGTCTTATAACATAAGTTCATTGATTATGCTATAAGGAAAATGGACTAACCTCAAGCTAGGTCTCCAAGTATAATTTTACATTATAATTATCAACTAGGTTTAACAATACCTAGTCAATTTATAGTTTAATGTTTCAATGCAAGGTTCATATGTTAAAGGCTTAACATTATAATGCAAACATTTCAATGTTTATATAATATCGTGGAGTAATATCACAACGAACTAGGGTTATCATAGGTGTAATATAGTTTATTGTATTGCATTGTAGCGTTTTGTTTTTATAATAGAAAACTAACGTTATGTTGTTTGTTATAACGCAGGTAATGGTCGAGGTTGTGATCATAATGGAACCTTCACACCATAATTTTGTTGGCCATTGCAATGATATGAAACATTATCAACCCGACCCACTCATTGGAAATAATTTATATGCTGTCGTGGTTGTCTCCTTGCCATGCATTGGGTGATTATAAGTTGACTTGCCCCCTTTTCTCATTTCAGTCTTTCCCTCGCCTGCGGGCTTGAGCTTTGCCAAACCCTAGTGGTTCATTCCGGTTAATCCTTGTCCTGAGACTATCTGGTTTTTAGCTCTCCTTTGTGGTGCTCCTTCGTGGTGCTCCGTCGTGGTGTTCCTTCGTGTTGCTCCTTCGTGGTGCTCCTTCGTGGTGTTCCTTCGTGTTGCTGTACAGAATTTCACGGCTCGAAAGTTGACAGACTTGTAGTCGATGGTCGTTTATCAGTCGTATCCCCTTTGGGAAAAGAAATTTGGTTTCCTACCAGCCCACTTTTACAAATGAAGAAATGGTTTGCTTACCCTGGTTCCTGGTCGTTCATTGCTCAACACCGCAGGTAAAAGTTTGCAATTACAAATTTCTTAACAGTAAGGTTTAGTTCAGTTATAAATTGTTAGGGTTTTCTAACAAAAGACTGCCCTTCGATGGTAGGTTTGTCCTTCTCGACGCAGATGAGATCGTTAAGAGTTACAACTCCACGCTACACGGGTAAGCCTGGTTTTCACAGCACATCTCTTTGCTGGTTGTGCTGACAGCGTGCACTTCTGTGATTTCTTGGGTTCTTTGCTATCGCACTAGCTGTAGCTTTCTCCATCGTTTTGCCAAGGTAAATCCCTGCGGTAAAAAGTTATACAGCTCCTGGGCTGAGGCTGTATTTATATACTTTGTCTGTATTTAAGAAAGGAAATGGCTGTTAGGTTTAAAGTTTTTGATGAGGGTAAAACCCTAACTCTATAAGAGTTTTCCGGCTACGGCCGTGTGTAAACTGGTTTTATTTACTATAGGTTTTTGTTTTGTAAACAGTGTTTTACAGGCTTTAAGCCTTTGCGTTATTATTATGTGAATAATGTTCTACAGGCCGCGAGCCTTTCTTTTACAGTATTTTTTTTTTTTTTTGTCTTTACAGGCCATCGGCCTTGCATTTGCAGTTATGGGTTATTAAAATGAATTCAAGTAATAATTTCTTAAGTATTTACTGGTGCTGAGTACTGTTTTACTTTCAGTGTTACTTATAATGTGAGAAACTGGTTTTTCTTTCTCTCAAATACTTCTGCTGTAATGACTAGTTTTAAGCAAAGGAAAATACTTACAGGGTTTCATTTTAATAGCCCAGCTGTAAATGTTTTTAGTTATTTTTATTTCATTATGCTACTGTTTAGTTTTTAAAAGCTTAAACTCCATGATGGAGTACTCTGTGCTTGTATCTTTACTTTAGATTTATAAATATACCTCTTGATTTTAAGTTTAATAAGATTGTGATTTAGAATCTATAATGTACAAGTAACATGCAGGCTTTTAATATTGTTTTTAAATGAATAAAACACCTGTAGAGTTTTATTGTCTAGCTTTATAATTTTCTTACCAACAGTTCGTAAGGTTTAAATGCTTAGGGTTTTAAAACCTAAATCTACAGTTGTGAAATTATTGTTTTATATTATAATAACTATTATTATAATATCATTCTATTATGATATTCTTTATCAATACTAGGTCTTTTAGTGACCTTATTTATTTATGAACAATTTAAAAACTAGAACATAAATAATATGTTATTTCCATTCTATATGTTAATATACTAGAATTTTATTTGTATGTAAATATTTATATAATTACTACTTATATAACATCATGTTATATTGTAATTACTAGAAACACAATTACTAGAAAACAATACTATTTCTTGATGTAAATAAGAGTATTGTTTAATGTGATATATTATTTTATTTTTTTTTGAATTTTAATGTTTATTGTAATACTTATATAATGGTTAATTAAACTTTATATAATATCAATATAAATACTTAAACACAAAATAGTATCTATTCTAAAGGTAACAGTTTGTGAAGTATGTTTTCACTGAGCTGATAATCAATAATGGTGTACATAAAATCTGGTAAATGCACTTTTTACTACCATACAAATTACTACACAATACTGTAATTGTATTAGTTTAACTGATAAATACCTAAATCCTTTATCCGTAATATATTTATTTTATACAGAAGAAAACGATTATAACTTATACTACAAGCATACTTAATCTATCTTTTTCATGTACAGTTAAAAATTTTCAGAGAAACAGAGTTACAGTTTTAGATTTTAATTAACAACTGTAGGAGGATAGCTGAAAATAAAAGATAATAAACAGAAAGGCAATTGTAATGACTGTAAGTAGATTAGGGGACTTAGTTTAGAAGAATACTTCTTCTAAACTTTGATATACTGTGCTAGAGTACTATCTGATGGTATCAGATGTGGAAAAACACAGTAATACTAACCAGTACTATCTGATGGTATCAGATGTGGAAAAACACAGTAATACTAACCAGTTTTTCTACTAACATTTCAAAGTACTAACAATTTTTCAGACATTTAAATAATCATAACATTTATTTATTTATACACAGAAAGACATAAAGATATGAATGAAAAACCTGTTAAATGCTGTGGACAACAACAGCAATGGGAGGCCGTTCCTCCCTACCAAATTCCTGGAGAGCGCTCAAACACTGGCTTCTCAGGACCCCCGAGCTTGCTCTGGTCTCCCTGGATTGGAACTAGGTGCAGCAAAACAAATACAGTCTTTCAACTCTGTATCAACTCAGAACTCTTAGTCAGTTCCCTCAGTTCAAATAGCTGTAATCAGCATCAAGTTTCTGCAAACATCCACTCAAAGTCACTTCCTTACTGTCTTTCCCATTTTCCTCAAATGAAATTCCTGAATAACATTCAGCTGAATGAATTCTTTCTGGAATAAAAACTGAGCAGCCTCAGCTCTCTTCATTGAGTACTTTTAAATATTGCCTAGGTCTTAGTTGGGTTAATTGTCATTTAATGAGCCACCTGCTCACATTCCACTTTCTTGGGGAATCATGACCCCAAATATAGGGAAGTTGCCACCTGCAACTTAGGAAGTGCTTGAGGATGCTGCCACTTGTCCTTTGCCTCTCCACCTAGTTCCAACAACCAGTTTGACCAGTAACCTCTTTTAACAGCTCTCCCATGCTGTTGTCTCCATAATTTATTTATTATTAATAAAATATTCTCAATTACACTCCATAACTGTTGACTCTGCTGAGTCATCAATCCCTACTTAGGATTAAGTTTAACATAATGTCTCAGAAAATAAATAAAACAAATTACATAATTTTACAAAATTGGGGTATGTGACAACCATGGTACTCTTTTCTACTGCCCCATAAAAACAAGGAATGCATTTACCTTCACTACTCCATGGTTGCATCAGGAATGCATTTCCCTTCACTAATCCACAGTTGTATAATCATTGTATTATTGATTAATGAATGAATATTAATGTTGTGATTATCTGAGCAATTATTGTCTGATTTATATGAAATTTATGGAATAAATTTCATGTTTAGTGTACATTCTCTTTAATTATTCCACTGCATAATTCCCTTCCTACATCTTGTTAGTTTTTAAACATTAAGCTAGCATTATTAGGATCTTTAACTGAGAGAATAACAAGTACAACATTCAAACACAAGAGACAATGAACACAGTGTTTTTCCTTGGGGAAACCATAAATGGAGAAAACCCAGCAACTTCCTCAGAGATAGAATCAACACCAAAATAGTAAAAGCCCAAAATAGTAAGTGATCTGCTGATAGTAGTAACCTTCTTCTTATCTAGCCCCAGGGCCTTCTTCTTCCTCAACTATGCACTACACTTGAGTGTGTAAGTGATGTGTGTTAAATAGAGAGTCCAACTCTCTATTTATACTATTCCTGGCATGACTAAAACCCTACTAGGGCCAAACTCTTCTAGGAGAGTCTAATAACCCTAGTGCCCCGGAACTGCGGGGACTTTAACCCTTAGAAAATAGGAGGGTTACTCACAATGACTTGACATGACTTGTTTACATTATAGATCCTGTCGATCGGAACATCGAGGCATGACAACATGACTCAATTACATTATAGATACATCCCGGAATAAACATCTGGTTACAAGACATAAGATACATAGATGAATACATTCCAAAGTTACAAATACATCAACACTCCCTCTTAATTAGGAAGGTATTCTTTCGACACAATTTTCAGCACTGGTCTTCTTCTCTATATCAACTGGATCATCTCATCATCTGCATATTCAAGTATTCTTAGTCTTCAAGTTATCTTTGTCTTCAAGTCATATTCATCTTCAAGTCATCTGCATCTTCAGATCTGGATCATCACTCGATCATCACTAGACATCATCACTGGATCTGGATCATCACTGGATATGGATCATCACTGGACATCATCACTGGATCTGGATCATCACTGGATCTAGATCATCACTGCTAGATCATCATCACTGGATCATCATTGGTGTTATCTCATGATTCTTCTTGTCACAAAAAGTTCTACAGAGACAACCCTTTTTCATGCTGGTTGTAGGCCTAGCCTCCATGTAGGTCTTCTTCGGCACTTATATCTGACCTGCTCTTCAGAATGGCCCACCTAGCACTTACATCTGACCTACTCGTCAGAAAGGCACACCCAGCACTCACATCTAATCATGTAGGAACCAATCCTATAATCATATCAGAAAGGCCCAGCACTCACATCTGATCATGAGCGAACACATCCCACAACATTATCGGAAAGGCTCAGAACTTATATTTATCCATGCGGGAAGACATCATGCAACCATGCTAAAACGTCTCTGCACTTCCAACCATGCGGGAACACATCCTGCAACCATGCTAGAAGAGCTCTGCACTTACATCCACCCATGCGGGAACACATCCTATAACCATGATGGAAGGGCTCTGCACTTACATTCACCCATGCAAGAACACATCCTACAACCATGATGAAAGGGCTCTGCACTTACAGTCACCCATGCGGGAACACATCTTGCAACCATGATGAAAGGGATCTGCACTTACATCCACCCATGCAGGAACACATCCTACAACCATGATGGAAGGGCTTGCACTCATATTTGATCTTGTAGGAACCAATCCTACAGTCACATCATAATGGCCCCTAGTCCTAGACTGAGCTACTTGGTAACTGACCAGGTGCCTCCATTCTCCTAGAGAACGACAGTTTCCCTTACATCCGACCTTCTCGTCGGAATGGCCAACACCCACATCTAACATGGAAGGAACTTAATCCTTTAGCCATGATAGAATGGCTCAACCCTTACATCTGATCAAGTGGGAACACATCCCTCTATCACATCAGAATGGCCATGCACTCATATCTGATCATATGAGAACACATCTCACAATCATATCAGAATGGCCCTCATCCTTAGACTGAGTTTTCTTGGTAACTAACCAGGCACCTCCATTGCAAGAATGGCAATAGCCCTTATATCTGATAATGTAGGAACCAATCCTACAGTCATATCAGAATGGCTCAGCACTTATATCTGACATGGAAGGAACCAATCCTCTCACCATGACATAATGGCTCAACCCTTACATCTGACCATGGAAGGAACCAATCCCCTCACCATGTCAGAATGGCTCACAGACTCATCACTTCCCTTTGGAGGGAACCTCGATCTGGAGAACACCAAGATTCTCCCTAAAGTACTCAAACTTCACCCTAGCCAATGGATTTGTCAACACATCAGCTATCTGATCGTCAGTTACAACATATTGGAGCTTCACTGCTCCCCTCTGCACCATATCCCTAATATTGTGATACTTGATCTCAATATGCTTTGACTTATCATGGAATACTGGACTCTTTGACAACTTCATGCAACTCTGGTTGTCACAATGTATACAAGTAGCATCCAATTGGAGATCAAATAAATCAGACAGTAGCTTCCTCAGCCATACTGCCTCACAACTAGCTGAACAAGCTACAACATACTCTACTTCAGCTGTACTCAGTGCCACACAGGATTGCTTCCTGCTAAACTAAAAGATCACACCTTATCACATACTGAAGCAACACCCTCAAGTGCTCTTCCTATCGATGGAACTTCCTACCCAATCTGAATCAACATAACCCTCCAGGTTAATCTTGTGATTCGCATCGTACTTGAGCCCATAATCAACTGTACCTCTCAGGTACCTCAGAATATGCTTTACAACAATCAAGTGAACATTTCTCGGATCTGTCAAGAACTGGCTGAAGGTGTTCACAGCATAGCAAATATCTGGTCTCATGTTTTTCAGGTACATCAAGGACCCAATCATCTAACGATACATCATAGCATCGACTGACTCTGATAAAGAATCGCTCAATAGCTTCAGGTTCGATGCCATAGGTGTGTCCATAGCCTTGCAGTCCATCATCCCAAACCTCTTCAGGATCTCTACTGCATACTTCCCTTGTCCAAGGAAGATTCCATCCGTGCTCTGCCACACCTCCATACCTAGAAAATAATGCATCATACCCAAGTCCTTCATTTCAAACTTGGCAGCAAGCTTTCTCTTTGTATTAGCAATCAACCCATCCATACCTGTCACAAATAGATCATCTACATATAGTAGAAGCATCACTGGGTTGCCATCTTCAACCCTGTAGTAAAGGTTGGAATCTACTTTACTCTTGGTAAAGCCCAAACTAGATAAAAAGCTGTCAATTCTACCATACCATGTCCTAGGTGCCTGTTTCAAACCGTACAGGGATTTCTTCATTTTAGACACATGAGACTCCCTGTCATGTGTCTCAAACCCGAGTGGCTTCTCTACATACACTTCTTCTTCCACTACACCATTCAAGAAGGCAGTCTTGACATCCATCTAGTGTATCTTCCATTTCATTACTGCAGCCAGAGGAAGTACTGATTTCATGGAAGTGTATCTAGCTACAGGTGCAAAGGTTTCTTCATAATCTATTCCTTCTTTCTGAGAGAAACCCCGAGCCACAAATCTTGCCTTATATTTTTCAATGATACCGTCTGTAGCATGTTTGATCTTGTAGATCCATTTGGAAGTTACAATTGACTTCCCTTCTGGTCTTGGAACAATATCCCAAAAGATCATTTTTCATGATCAATTGATACTCTTCGATCATAGCATCCTTCCATTCTTTCTGTTTTGCCGCTTCTTCATAACTGGAAGGTTCTTTATCAATGAAATCACATAGTAAAGCTACATACCCGGAGCAGGATCTGGTCCTCTTCCTTTCTCTATGATTCTCTTTTGGAGCCCCATATCTTTCCACACCTTGGATAATTTCATGTACCCAAGCAGGTTTCCTCTTATGAGGATTCTTCTCCATAGGTGGATCTACAGGTCTTTGTGGTTCTTCAAAATCTCGATCTTCTTCTTGAGTTTCTTCATTCATGGTTGTATCATGAATTCTGGGTGCTTCTGCTTCTTCAGGTTCTTCAGCAGGTCTCGTTCTGGATTTGTTGTAAGCTGTGTCTTCATCAAATGTCACATCCTTGCTGATGTCAATCTTATTGTATCCTAGGAAATATATTCTGTAAGCCTTCGAGCTTTCAGAGTATCCCACAAATATACCCTTCTTTCCTAAAGGATCTAATTTTGTTCTCTTCTGTTTTGGAATGTGTATGTATATAGGATAGCCGAATATTCTGAGATGGTTGACTTCTGGTTTCTTATCGAAAAAGACTTCTTTAGGAGTCTTGTTCTCGAGTACTCTATGTGGAGTATGGTTTTGTACATACACCGTTGTTCTGGTAGCTTCAGCCCAAAGATGCATAGGAAGATCTTGATCATGAAGCATAGCTCTTGCAGCTTCCATGATAGTTCTGTTCTTTCATTCCGCAATCCCATTCTGTTGTGGATTATAAGGAGTGGACAACTCCCTCTTAATCCCTGATTCTTTACATAGCTCTTTGAATTCATTCGAAGTGAATTCTCCGCCATTATCTGATCGAAAAGTCTTGATCTTCCTTTCAATGTGATTCTCGATCAAGGCTTTGAATTCCTTGAACTTGCTGAATACTTCGTCCTTGTTCTTCATGAAGTAAACCCATGTCTTCCTAGAAAAATTATCAATGAAAGAAACATAATATGCATACCCGCTTAGTGAGCTTTATGACATAGGACCGCATACATCGGAGTGAATGATTTCTAGGATTCCTTTGGCTTTGCTTTTGCTTCTAGGAAATGTCTTCTTTGTATTCTTTCCTTTCGCACATCCTTTGCAAACCCCATCATGTTTTGCCTGGAATTCTGGAAGACCTTCAACAACTTTTCTTGCAATTGGCAGTGCTTTGTAATGCACATGTGCAAGCCTTCTATGCCAAAGTTCACCTGGCTCTACTGTGTCATGGACCAATGCTTGTTCTGGATGGCCCTTTAATTTGTACAATCCTCCTTTTTGTTCTCCAATCACCACTGCATCATCGATAGTCTTTCCTTTTGGCCACATGATGACTTGACCATATATGAATGCAACCCTCATTCCTTTTGCACCTAATGCAGATATGGAGAGGAGGTTCTTCTTGAGTCTTGGCACAAACAAAAGTTCCTTCATTTTTATAGACTTTCCAGAGTCTAGTTTATAGGAGGATTCCCCACTACTGTTTATTGGATATTGGTAGTCATCTCCTAGCTTCACCTTGTGAGATGATTCATGTTCTGAAAGTTTCACAAAGGATTCCTTGGATCCTTTCATATGTTTGGAAGCCCCACTATCTATAAGCCAATCAGTGCTTCCATGAGTAATGTTTCCCATAAGAGCAGAAATCAAAACATATTCATCTTCACTAGAAGAACTTTCACTTTCATATCTGGTTCTTTTCTTGGATGGTTCATCATCCTCTACAGCATGAGCATGATGTCTTCTCTTGTTCCCCTTCTTCTTATGAGAGTGAACCTTGTTCTTGGGATAGTATTTTGCAAAGTGTCCTCTTTCATCACATGTAGAACATCTCAATTTAGATAGGTCCTTTCGACTGTTATCTCTATGATAAGGATTCTTACCTTTGGAGTGATGAGAGCTTCTTCTGCCTTTCTTGGAGTAAACTGTGAGAGCTTGATATTCACTTCCCATCTTCTCTTCTCGAGCTGCTATCCGAGCTTCTTCTTGAGAACATTCTTCCCATAGTCTGCTGAATTTGACTAACTTCTTTCTGGCACAAATTCCTTGGATGAATGAATCCCATGACATAGGAAGGCCATTCAGTGTTGTCGTCACAATTTCTGCATTCTCCACTTCTTCATCTACAGCTTCTAATTGTTCCTTGATATGAGAAACCATTGTGAAGTAAGATTGGATGGTCTCTGCATTCTGGAACTTCACATTCTTCAGTTGATTCCTCAGAGTCATCTTTTGGTTTATGTTCTTCCCTTCAAATAATTTGGTTAGGGCATCAAACATAGCTTTAGGTGTCTTGAGAGAGGACACCTGTGGGACAAGGTGATCCTTGATAGAATCAGCAATGATCCTCTTTTCCATAACCAACTTCTTCTTATGCAAGGCCTTTGCCTCATCTCCCTCTGGAACTGGAATCTCCTCATGGATGTAGGAGTCCAACTCATTTTCTACTAGGACTAGGGAGATACTATCATTAGAGGAAATTTCAACTCAAAATGGTCCTTTTAACTTTAACTCAAATTCCATGTCATCACGTGTTAGCCAATGAGATTTCTTTAAATTTGAAATACCATATAGGTTTTAAACGCCTTTCTAATATAAATTTGGGGATAGGTATCATAAAAAAAATCTACCTTTTTGGTTTGTATTTTCTACATATATCCCCATGTTTTTACTTAAATTTTGATCAGGAGAGCTCATTGGATGCGGAATTAAATTATGCATCCAACGAGTACCCACTCCGCATACTTTTGACGAACCCCGCTATCCCAAAAACAAGAAATACCTGAAAAAACATGATGATCATCACGTTTGTTCAAGTATTTCTTGTTTTTGGGGTAGTGGGGTCCGTCAAAAGTATGTCGAGTGGGTACTCGTTAGATGCGGAATTTAATTCAGCATCCAATGAGCTCTCCCGATCGAAATTTGAGTAAAAACACGGGGATATATGTCAAAAATACAAACAAAAAAGTAGTGTTTTCCTTTTCTTCCTCCAAAATTAATAAATATTATTTTATTATTTTAACTATTATTTTATTAATTTTTTTTAGGAGGCCCATTTTGAGTTGAAATTTACTCTAACAACTTCTAGGCTTGGAAGTTATCATCTCCCTCAAGATTTTCATCAAGCTTGGTATGATGAGACATCTTAAACTGAGAACCTCAAATGGAAATACAAAAGATTTAGATCTTACCAGGTCAAGATGTCATATTTGGATTTGGAGCTAAAATCCCGCAGTACTAGATCAAGAGCAAATTAGGGTTTTTCTTTTTCAGAGTTTTGTCCCCCAAATGCCTTGAAATTTATCCCTAACTTCAATTTTGGGGAGGAGATCAATCTAGGCCTGGGCTCACTGAAAAATTCTTTTTTTTGTGAAAAGCCCTAATTTTCAGCAGTAGTGTCGGGTCCAAAATTGAAAAACCTCAGAATTGGATTCTGCTTCGACAGAAAGATGCGCCCTAGGGAGGAGAGTTATTCCACCCTACTTTTGCTGAAAATTTGTGGAGAGAGATCCACAAAATAGGAATCCCTAGTTTCCGTAGCTGCACAGTGTCTTCTTCTCAGGTTAGCTCTGATACCATGTTAGTTTTTCAACATTAAGCTAGCATTATTAGCATCTTTAACTGAGAGAATAACAAGTACAACAATCAAACACAAGAGATAATGAACACAATGTTTTTCCTCGGGGAAACCATAAATGGAGAAAATCCCGCAACTTCCTCGGAGATAAAATCAGCACCAAAATAGTAAAATCCCAAAATAGTAAGTGATCTCTTGATAGCAGTAACCTTGTTCTTATCTAGCCCCAATGTCTTCTTCTTCCTCAACTATGCGCTACACTTGAGTTTGTAAGTGATGTGTGCTAAATAGAGAGTCTAGCTCTCTATTTTTACTAATCTTGGCATGACTAAAACCCTACTAGGGCCGACCTCTTCTAGGAGAGTCTAATAACCCTAGTGCCCCAGAACTGCGGGGACTTTAACCTTTAGACAATAGGAGGGTTACTCACAATGACTTGACATGACTTGTTTACATTGTAGATCCTCTCGATCGGAACATCGGGGCATGACAACATGACTCAATTACATTATAGATACATCTTGGAATAAACATTGGGTTACAAGACATAAGATACATAGATGAATACATTCCGAAGTTACAAATACATCAACACATCTTTCATATTTTCCTGTAGATCAATGGTTCACAAATTTAACATGGTATCAGAGCCTTGTTTAGGCTAGCAACAAGTCTTGTTCGATCTACATTGTGCACCAGAAGAAGCTAAGTTTCGACATAAATCCTGGAATCATATCATTTATCCCTTAGGATTCAACCAGAGAAGCCTATCTAGGTGTGACATAATCTGAGAAATTGCACATGTTGAGGTGGAAATGCTTATACTGATATATGATTGTGAATTGAATCGGTTTTGCGGTGTTATTTGGAGGTATCTACGAAGCTTCTTGAGGTATTGATTGATCAACATACAGAAAGATGGAAATTTTTTCATCTCTCATACCCCAAATCCTTACACCCTTTAGTTACTCTGATTGGAGGGAAGATATGTAGGTATCCTTGCGCAAGATAGGCTTGTTTAGGATGACAATGGGCATAGAAACTGATCCCCAATAGTATGTTGAGAAGAACAAGTTTTTGAATCATCTTGATGAAGCCTTTGACTTCATGTGCACTCACATCTCCTAGGATCTTTTGTTCCATCTTGACGGACTAAGGACTCTAGAGGAATCTTGGGAAAATATTGAATCTTTCTTTTGAAAACAAGATGAGCTTTGAGGGAATATTATGGAGAATGACCACATTGCACTAAATCCTGACAATTTTGAAACTATTCATCAATTCTTTACAAAGTACAAAAAACTAGTACTACAATACAAACAATGCAAGATACAGAGAAAAGATGAGCAGCTAGTTCTATTAGTACTGAGCAATATTGGCTCAGAATACTCAGTCTTTATGTCTACATTCCATTCCAAAAGACCTGCAATCCTTAATTGGAAGATTCCTTCTCTAGATGCTTTTGTTGAGTCCTTAATACAAAATCAAGAAAAATTGGTTCAAATGGGAGTGATTCAGACCTCCAAGAATGAAGAATTCTTAGTAGGAGTCTCAAACAATGCAAAAGCAGGAGGGAAGCACAAAGGGAGGGAGACCAAAAACATTGATTTGAATCCAAAGGAGAATAAGGAATATTTCGATGGAGCCTCAGGGTCCAAGAAAAATAAGAAATCCGAGAAGACAAAGTGTCCATACTGTATGAGAGGCTTTCATCTAGAGATTCATTGCATGAACAAGACCATCAGCCAACTATCAACACTCCTTGAATAGAACAATATTTCCCTTCCACAAGGAGAAAAAAATCCTGATGATGGGAAACCAATAGAAAATCATGAGAGGTGCCATGCCTTGAAGGAAAGCCTCACTTAGTCGAAGGATTACTTGATATATTATGGAGCATCCAACCACATGGTTTCTTCCACAAGAATCCTTCACCACTCTGGATCTCTCAAGAGGACCTAGCATTCATATTGGGGATTATTCATAGATCCCAGCTATTGGGATAGGTTGTATTAAAATCCATCATGGAGAGTTCAAGAATGTACTCTATGTGCCCTTTCTTGCAACAAATTTGTTAACTATTTATCATATGACACATACTGGATTTCCAAAGAAAGTTGTATTTGGTATTGACTTAGTGTAAATCTCATATATCTCAAATAGGAATATTATAGCGAAGGGTGTTACAAGACATGCCTCTAAGGAATATGAATTCTCACACTTTCTTCCATACTCAGCCTGAGCATAATCTCAACAGTAATTCGAAAGGGAAAGTAAAAGATCTATTTCATCTCCATTTGCAGATAATTATATCTTGTCTAAAATTTCAGTTTCAGAAGATGAGGAACAATATCAACATGATCTCGATATTGATATTGTACTTCAATATGATCTAGATCTAGATCTAGATCCGGCTCCTATTCCGAATCAAAATCCTAAATGGGCTGAAAATATGATTGAAGCAACTAAGAATGTTGTTGGGGATCCAGATGATAGAAGAAGAATGAGGTCCCAGTATCAGAATTAAAATGTTGCAGTCTCTCACATAGCTTCACTACCTACATAGTGGTGCAACAAAATTCCATAGAGATGCTTCTTGATGATGAAGATTGATCAATAATTTGGCCCACGGATGAACAAAATGGTTCACTCTATTCCTCCTCCAAAAAGAAGAGACAAAAGAAACATTCAATAGATTGGAAGAATATGGAAAGGTTGTCATGCATAGAAGAACCATGATTTTGCGTGGCTTCTCCATAGAGTTGTAAATTGCAAAAAAAATTCACAAGTTTTTGCTCAAATATGAAAATTTTCTCTTAAGTATAGCTTTTTTCCTAATTCAGTGCTTATTTTGAAGGGGTGGGGGGTCCCATGAGGTTTTCCCCATTTTCCTTATTTTTATTAAGTAGTATTTTATGTCGTTTAGATTGTATGGGTGACATTTGGCCAAGTTTCCAGGGGCCAACTTGTCCAAAGTTAGGACTAAGGGGGTGGGGGGTGTTGGGATTAATTAATCCTTATTTTTCCAATATAATCTATTTGGTCATATGTCCTAACTTAGGAAGACATTATTACTGTACTAGAGTGTGAGGGACACACATGGAGGTTATGTTCCACTTACTATATGTGCATGCATGAATTTATGTGCCATTGAGACCAATCCGTACATTATAGGATCCCACTCTAAGTGACACCAACAACCTCCATTAGTTGGTTGTGGTAGGTAAGTAGTTATGTTGAGTTAACCTCCAATTACTATCAGTTAGATCACTTTCAGTTAGCGAAACACCATTTTTTTATGCATGTAGGGAGGCTGGTGCCTTTTTCCCACCTACCTCATTAGTTAACTGATTGCAGATTGATTTAGACATCTGTAGTTAGACTAGTGAGCTCCAACAATGATTTAGACACACCGAGTTAGCTAATAAGTCATTTAGAACTGATAGATTTGAATCTTGTCTTTAGAATTCGAATTCTCTTTATTGTATAATCAGTGTATTATTGCTTAATGAATTAAGATTAATGTTGTGATTATCTGAGAAATTCTTGTCCGTTTTATCTAAAATTTGTGGCATGAATTTCTTGTTCAGTGTACATTCTCTTTGATTATTCCACTGCATAAATCCCATCCTACAACTTCCATATTTTCCTGTATATCAATGTTTCACAAATTTAGCAAATGGATGCACTCACAACATTTTAATATAGAGAAAGGAACTTTAACATGGGTTGTAATGGGGTGCATCACCTAAAGCTAGTTGAGGTGCATTACCCAACATCTGAGACGCTAATCAAATGACCAAAAGATGTGGTAGTGGTCCACCCTCCTTCATTTATAACTAAGGTATATTCTAAGGAAACCTTAAATACGTGGGTTGTGGTCCCTACATCAACCATACACCCTCATTGACTAATTTAGGAATTGTTTTCTTTACGTTTATTTCCTTCTTTGTGATCTTTCTATTATTTGATATGTTTTTTCATTATTTGTGTCGTATTTTTTCTTTTCCTATTTTTCTAGTCTTTTTTCCAATTTCCTTCTTTTCTATAATTTACCTACCTTTTTCAATTTTCCTTCATTTCTATGTTTTTCTTTCCTTTGTGTCAGTTTCCTTCTTTGATTGATTTTCTTGCTTTGTGTTGCAGTTTCTAAATTTTTGTAAGGCAACCTTTCAGTCCCACCTTATCACTTACGCACCCTCATGGTCTCCCTTTTTTATTTGTTCTTTTCAATTTATAAAATAAATAACATCAAATAATACAAAATACAATTTGCAGCCTCTTTATTTTAATTTATCCCCACAACTATAATAACAAAATATTCCTAGTTAATTAATTGTTTTGACTACGAAATTCATAGGCCAGCATTATTTCCTACTACCCATGGAACTGAATGGGTATCAAACTACTACCAAAATTTGGGGACATAACATCTTCTCACCCCGTTTGAGGAAGTAATGTCTTGGGTTTCTAAGTTTCTACATTCATCCTTGATCCTGGATTCATACATCTTTGTTCGTTGCCAGACCATGTGAGTATTTTCAGTATTGCTTCCCTCATTGGTGATACAATATACCAGTTTGTTAGCTTCCCATGAAACAAGAGGTATTAAAGGGATATTGGAGAGTAGGGATGCCTGGCTATAGAGATCATTTTCCCATTTCTAGTTGTCCAGATGGTGAATAGGGTTTTCATTGAGAAAATGTTTTAGGTAATTATTTGAATTTTCAAGTCCCCTTCTATCACTAACTTGGTAATACGAATATATATGGACATATTGATACCCCTAATGAGCCCATATAGTTCAGCCACATTGTTGATTTTTTTTCCAATATACCCATGAAAAATGGTGAGAATGTTATCCTTGTCATTTCAAACAATTCCACCATATATGGTCGGCCTTGGATTGCCTTTATATACACTATCAAAATTTAGCTTGAGGAATTCATGGGGAGGAAGGGACCAAAGTTTGAGCTATAAATACTAGGATATAAATGGATGAAATGGGAAGGAGGGGGGATAATTATGAGATCACATTCCTTGAAGATCACTTTCTCCTAATTGTTGAATTGTTAATTTTGATCATTCTTGGGGATGATGTGTTGCATATGCACTAGTGGGAATGTTAAAATATGATTCATATTGCATGGGAATATTCTTGAGGATACATATGGTATTGCATTTTATATTCTACATGCAATGAGCCACTAATGATAGTTGTTGTTGTTGATGATTAGTTTCTGAGTAAATATGGTTGAAGCATGGATAAATATTTTGAGGAGGTGATTACATATGAAAAAGAACAATATATATATTATCAATAGTTTAGTGAAAGGACTATACAATCTGTTCCAAGTACCAACACATCAAGTAATCTCAAATGTATTGATGGAATCACTGAAAGTAATGAATTTATTTATGGTATTTTCATAAGTGATGAGAGGGGATTAAGTAAGGATCCCTTCATCCACATTTAAATATCATGAAGTGATATGGACATGATGTTTGAATGCAT
Organism: Pseudotsuga menziesii; assembly: GCA_001517045.1. NCBI lineage: Eukaryota > Viridiplantae > Streptophyta > Pinopsida > Pinales > Pinaceae > Pseudotsuga > Pseudotsuga menziesii. The sequence continues at coordinate 46,880 of LPNX010330296.1, forward strand.
TAATTTAAATTACATCCCACTAGGTATGGTTTGGTAAAGGCAAGAATCCTTGTACCTATATGATTATTTGGAATCTAGAATGCATTCATGTGAAATTAGATAGCATCCCATGTGTGTGTGTTGGTTACAAGTTAATAACCAAGGAAAATCAATAATTATGGTCTTAACAGTGGTAATGGATGTCATACAAGAAAATCATGGGTTAATCTATAGTATTGTTGGATATATAAAGGTTGTAGTGCTACACAACTTTCTCATGTTATCCCTACTTGTTTTGGTGTTCTGGGTTACTAACATTCTTGCCAACACATAGACACCATTAGAAGGAAAGGATTTCATAAGAGGATTTTGGAGTGGTGAAGTAAAATTCCTTATAGTACACCTAAGGGACCATTTCATGGAAAAAAGGTATGGTATTGGGTAGAGAAGAAGATGTTGGAGGGATGATGTGTCGAGGAATTGGATAAATCTTTGAAATTGTCATGATGGAATGCATGACATGGAAATATGATATTCATGAATCAATGTGAGGGTGCACTAAGTGAATGTGCATTTGTAGATTATGTAAATCATTTTATGATTCACATATGTGTGAGCACATAATAATGCATTGTGTGAATGCATGCTTGTGTCATATTTCATGAAAATTAATACGTTAATAGTTGAACTAATGAATTATTGATAAATTTATAATTTCGATATTATTTCGTGAATTTGTTGTGGATGCAGTGAGGGAATTGCATGAAAAAGGTAGTCATGTTTTGTTAGACTACGAGAATTCTCTATCGAGAGAAAATAGTTGCATGAAAATGGTATCTTGTATATGGAAATGAGAGTAAACCATAATGTAGATATGGAATACAACATGCACAATTGAAAGTGAAAAGAGTATGATAATGTAATTATGAGTTAAGGAGAATTTTTTTTATTTCATATATAGTGATGTCGCCATCCATCTATTTGATTAAAGGAGGTGGTAATTAAAAAATTCAAACTTATAAATTTTCCCCATGGTCCATAATATGAATTCATAAATAAGAATTGCATGTGTATTTGCATAAATGTAAAAAAAAAAAAGTCATACATCATGAATGTACAAGTATAATTATTATAGGAAGAAAATAAAATCATTCCACATTCAAATACAAGAGAATACTTATCTTTTAACAAATAATATCCATGAAATTGGTTGTGAAAGAGTGATTTTTCACTCAACCACAAGTGGGATACAAGGCCACTAGGGTGAAGGAAACACCTACATGATTCTTTCTCTTCTCCCAAAACCCATTTTATCTCATGCTTAGCTCAAATTCACACCTCATAGAATTTGCAGAGATCTCACTTAGACATCCCAACCATGTTACTCTTTTCTACTGCCCCACATAGCACAAGGAATGCATTTCCCTTTACTACTCCATGGTTGCATTAGGAAATCCAACCCTTATAGTGCTTACCAGTGTGTACAGAAAGAGTGCAACCTATCGTATGTTGTTGGAGAACCTGTTGTAACATTAACTCATTGCTTCTCAAGTATTTAGGAAAATAAAAAATAAATGGGTAAAGGTTCCCATATTTTTCAGTCTCTTTTCTCACCTACAACCATTCTCTTTACTTGAATTTATTCAATCCTCTTTCCCTATTCAAATTTCCATTTTTTATGTTTTTTCCTAGTTTGGTATTAATGGTGATGTAAATGGAGAGAGAAACATGAGAATATTTATCTATAGTGTAGAATATTTCCAAGAATGAGTGGTAGATTCCAAAGGAGATGAGAGAGTAATGAAAATACAATTGAAATAACTTCTAACCATATAAGAAAGGACTCTTACAACTTTCATAAAATTATACTCATCTCATGCTTCCATAATTAGATGAGAAACGTTTCCTGATCAACCTCACACAACATTCAATACTTTGATTTAAAAATTCAAAATAGGAAAATGGCTCATTTAAGGCACATGGTAGAAATTGGGTGATTTATAAGGCTAACAATTTTCAACAAAAGGTTTAAAGTCTCAAAGGTCCCCTTTCCTCTTCCTCTCTGGTGAAATCATAGCCTTCCCTAGTTCTCTTTACACAACCATATTAAACCATAAATATTATTTTTCAACATAATATTTACCTAGATTTTGCTTCATCATGAGAAGCCAACCACATGGTCTATATAGAAATATTCACATCATACATGCCTAGCCATTCACTATCTAGGCCTTGGCCTTGAGATCCGCACTAGGAATCCATACTAGCACCTTTACATAATTTTACATAATTTTATTAATACATTTTATGGGTTGAAAATGGGAATATTACATAGATAATATGATCATATCATGTGATTTTATTGTGATAATGATGCATATAAATAAAATGTATTTCATTGCATTTGAAATAGTGATAGCGGATAGTGATTGAATTATTTATGTGTCATATTGTTGAGATAACTTCAAGGACTGATCCGGATAAACATTTTCTCATTCCTTGGGACACCACAAAGAAAGTATGTTATATGGATGGAAAGGTCTCTTCAATATCTCAAATGGGTCTTCAATGGAATTCAATTTTATCACCTTCATCATAATCTATGAATGGATTTGCAGCAAGACATCAACTACACCAAGGACCATTTTTGGACTTTTATTAAATCCTATTGTAATCGTGATTATGGGTTAACCACACAAAACCCATGGTTATGGGTCAACATCATAAAACCCACGGTTATGTAATCATGGTTATGGGTCAACCACACAGAACCCAATGTCATGATTATGGTTATGGGTCAAGCACACAGAACCCAATGTCATGATTATGGTTCTGGGTCAAGCACACAGAACCCAATATCATGATTATGGTTATGGGTCAACCACACAAAACCCATGGTTATGTATTGTAATCATGGTTAGGGGCCAACCACACAAAACCCACGGTTATATGTTAGCCACGCAAAACCCACGGTTATGGGTCAACCACACAAAACCCATTGTTAGGGGTCAACCACACAAAACCTAGAGTCACGGTCACGATTATGGGTCAACCACACAAAACCCATAGTTATGGGTTAACCTCACAAAACCCTTCTCTTCATTGGAAATTGGAACATTGTAATCAAGGGTCTATTTTTAGCATGAAATGATGGGGATCATCATTTTCTAATGGGGAAGAATGATACCAATTTCAAGGGGCATATGGTCTAAATTCGGATGTGTAAGACATAAAATCATTAAATGGAGAGGACACCCTCTCCCATCCATGGTATTTGACAACCCATGGTTTTGACCCATGGTATCGCCCCAAGGCACATTGTAATAATGTTATAAAAAGGCTCTATTCTTTCTTAATAAAGATTTCAAGGATTTTTGGCCTCCTACCTTTCTAGTATTATTATTTTGTGTCAATCATTGTGAATTATTCTTGGTTAATCCATTTGAGTTGATGTTTTGAGAGGTGAGGATTTTTGAGCCTCACCTCCGATCTCAATCATGGATAAATTGATAAAAAATTGTGTGTTTACTCTCCTCGTCTCTCAACATCCAATCCTTTTGGGTCTCAACCCCCAAAATATGGATCAAGGGCTATTGTAAATGTTGCAATGAAATTATTTCATGCATGAATCCTAACATCTTGTTTGGTTGATTGAAAATCTCACATTGCATGTAGACTTGTCTTAGATATGGCAATGAGTGTAAGTCCATAATGAATATTGGAAGCTACCATTTAAGGGCCAAACATTATGACAAGGATATCATGTTTTAAAATTTGTTTTTTGTATGAGACAAATATTAAAAATTCATTATTGGAATATATGAGAATTATTTCATGTTTGTGAAATTTTATTTTTGGAAGAAACGGGTTTGGAAATTTCCAAATGAATTTATTATGATGACATCTCATGGTAACTGTATGTGTATAATATAGGTGAGATGATGGATATGTTTAGTGATGAGAGATGATGGATGTTGAGAGATTTCATGAAATGGGGAGAATGTTATTGTAATGACACTATAACCCTGTGATATGCCTTGATCTCCATGAGAGATGTTATAATAAGTGGTTATAATGGGATTCCATGGTAGTAAGGACTTCTGAGTTGACACTTTTGTTACACATGAAATCCTTGGAAATATGGATTTCTTGAGGGAATTATATAGCAGTGAAGGAGGTTCCTAAGCCTGGAAGGGTGAGTGCGGAAAGGAAGAGGCAATTGAAAATAATCTAAGTGAGAGATTCATGTTATATGTTAATTAGGATAAAAAAGGACATTAGAGATTATAGTTGTAGATACCTTAGGTGTGTTACAAAAGATAATGAGATTAATATCACCCATGGAAACTAATTGGAGAAAGGATATGTTCATTCAAATAAGTATCAAACTTCTTACTTATATATATATAGTCCATTGGGCGTAGCTCGAATGGTTGGGAGATTTGGTTGTTGCATTCCCCACCTGGGTTCGAATATCGTTGAGGACATTTGCTCCTTGGGAGCCCTTGTATGTAATGAAATATTAGGGTAGTGAGCTGTTTATCGTGATTAATGATGCCCAAGTTCATGTATACTTTCCTAGTGAGTATAAGATATTTTCCCAAGTGGACGTAGCCATGGTGTAAAATTGGGCTTCCATGCTGAACCACTTTTAAATATATATATATATATGCATTGGTTATGAAACTTGAATCTTTTTTATTGGATCATGTGTTTCCTAAAATGGCTATGACAAACATGTTGTTCTTTTCATGATTGTAATAAGAATATGTTTAAATGTTAAAGGTCCTTGGATGTGATATAAGGAAATACAAAGGAATGGTTGAATATTTTTGTCCAATATAGTCAGAAACAAGATAAAGTGGAATTGAAGAGAAAGACATTGTAATTGTAGATGAAAAGAAGGACATGGGACCTTGTTAAAAGAAAGAGAACATCGGTGATGGTATTATTCTAAGGGGGAGGGGATTGTAATGTGATGTAAATATACTAATTATGAATTCCTATTTTGGTGCTCAAGGCTAAGGCGTGGCTAAGGCTCCACTAGTGAATGGCTAGACATGCATAATATGTTGTATATCTATAGGGCCATAGGGATGGTTTGTCACAATTGATTCAAGCTATGTAAATACTATGTTGAAAAAGAATATAAAGTGTCCAACATAGCTATATAAGGAATTAGTAAGAGGGACTATTATTCCACTAAAGGGGAAAGGGGAAAGGGGAAAGGGAGTTCCAATGGGAGATTAATCATATGATTCCATGTGTAATCCCTAGAACCTATGCATATATTCCTGATGCATTGTAGGATCAAATTTCCTTATTTTAATGAACGATTGAATGTATGTGTGAGGTTGGTGAGGTATTCCTCTCTGATGGTTATGAAAGCATGAGATGAATATCCTTTTCTGACCTTGTAAGAGTGATTTCTCTTGGGATTATAAAAAATGTCAATTTTATTATCAGTCATGCTTCGTATCCATGGGGAGTCTATCCTTCAAACCTATCGAGAGAGACAAGAGACAAGCAAACAAACCCACAGACAAGAAATCAAACCATGCTAAGCTGAGACTAAACCATTCAAATTTAAGACACATAGTTGTAGCAAGAGAATGAAACAAGGTTGGCTGTAGTTGGGCACCGAAGATAGGAATATAGAATCTTACCTTGGGATTTTTTTCTCATAATATGATTGAGAATTCATGTTTAATTTCTACCTAAAATTCTTGAAAGGAACACAACAACTTGGACTGTTACTACACACACTGGTAAGCAGTGTAAGGATTGGATTTCTTGAGGTACCTATAGATAATTGAAGGGAAATTCCTTCCCTGTGTTGGAAGGTGTAGTTGGAAGGAGTGACATGGATGTGATGGCTAGGTGAAATTCTTGTATAAACTTTGGATGAGAATTTGGATAAGCATTGACAGTAAATGGGGTTTGGGATGGGAAATGAAAGAGTGTAGGAATCGTTTGCACTAGTGGTATCATAACTTGATTCAAGGGTGGTATCAAAGTTTTATACCTACTGGCGGGTGGAACAATTGTTCATACATAGTCATATTTTTAAACCATATTTTATTGAATATGTATATGCATTTGAGTTTCATGTCATCATGGACGCTAAGGTAGATTGAGGAAGGGTTGATGGATTCATGAGGCTTGGTTATAAGATGGTTTTATGGGCCTAGAGAGTGGGTCTGAGTCCCCTATTAGAGTCGAAGGGTCATAAAGGTTGTGAAGGATGTTATCGTTGAACGATGTGTATAGTCAAGAACTATGGAGTTGTTAAATGTCACAAATTGGAAGGAGCATTGGAGTTTGAGAGAATTGTTGCGATGAAAATATTAGCTGAAAGTTATTAAAATGTTTTTGAATTGGTGAATTTAAAAATAAAAGAAATTTTAGTGAAATTGATTCCAACTCCTATTGTAAGGATTACTCCATGCTCTGCAACTAGGATATATTTTTGATAATATTTTAGAACTTGTAAAGTTTCTTTGATGATGAATTGCAACATTGAAAAAGTGCAAGCATTGCAATTAAAGAAGTGGTAGAGTTACCACCTTTGGCCTTTTCCACTTATGGGTGAAGTGCAATTGCAACTCAATTTTCTTTTTTTAGCATAACAATTGTGAAAGGTGCATTTTTTTTGTGGGAAAATGATAGATGATAGAAGAAATAACACATGCTAAATAAATTACAACCCTAAACTTGTACATAATAATCATGTAGGAAATTTTCAAAGATTCATTTTATGGTGGCAATTATTAGTTGTTTGCTTACAATATAGAATCACCGGTGTTAGAAGCATATTTTCGGGTATTTAGATATATTTACCATTATATTTATCTAGGTGGACTAACTTGAATGATTGATTTTTTTGAGTTTCATATAAGATGTCTTTCTATTAATCATGGAGTTGGATGCTTCAGTTAAGGTCCTAAGATTAAAATATATTTATTGATTTCATTGAAGGCTTGTAATATTTAGTTGATAAATAGTTCAGATAGTTAGGATTTAACACTTTATAAAATGGTTACATAATTACTGAGGTCAACAAAATTGTTATTTTAAATTAGTTAAAGCTTAAAATAATTAGTTGATAAATAGTTCAAATGTAACATACATACCACCAACTTGTAATAGCAACTACATTTTTTTTCTATTTTGTTGTAATAAAGTGAAATATAAATTATTTTGGAATTATTGAGAGCTGCTACTCGGCTAACCTATTTGAATCATTGATATTTTTACATTATTCTACCATTAATATTTATAGATATGATTCGATCTTAATACAATTGGATTAAACCATATTTTCCAAAGGATGAAATTTAATGTTTATGAATATAGTAATAAGTGTTAAAATACTAATAAAAAAAGATGAACGAAAATAAAATACAAAAAATCCATAACAATGCATAAACTATGGAAATCAATTGAGATAAAGAAAACCATTTTTTTTTACTTGTATGAATTTCATGATGGTCTAGTATGAACCTTTGTAAAGATTGTGTATGGCGTTCATGATTATTAGTTAAATTCTATCCATAACAATAAGCATAAAATTTCTTGTAAGTATTAGAAAATTGATTTAAAGTAAAATTATGTTATAAGTAAATGAGATTGATTGAGAGTAAATGTAATAACAGTAAAGGTAAGAGTAGTAACATATATTCATAAAGATCAATTAAAAATAAAAAATAAGCAAATTTGTATAAACAAAAAAAAAGTAGAGAAAGCAAAATTATTTTACAAATAACCAATGACACAGAAGAGATAATATTAAAGTCAACAACAATTTTGTGTAGTTAAAGGAGATATTGGGATAATGATAGACTACATAAATTTTCTTCTTTGTATGAGTACTATTAAGTTTATTTGAACATAAAACAAAACTTGAAAAATAATTATAATCATTTTTTAAATAGAATAAAAAAAATATCGAGACTTAATAACATAGATCTTTATCTTTCCAAATTAGTGGAAAAATTATGACAGGGCCAAGCAATCATAGTCACAATAACTTTCAATAGATAATCTGTGTTTCTACATTCAAACAGAAATACGCATGAAGATATTAAACATTAAGTTTTTTTTTATAAAATCTATTCAATATTTTATATGAAATGTGTATTGAAAATCAAATCTTAATATGTAAAACAAAATTCCCTGTCTCTCCTTGAAATCAACTATAGATTCAAGTGAACCAACCACGGACAAACACGAAATATGCAAGTTTGAAGAGAATGACAAAATGACTATGGAGTCTTCATGTGCTATGACCGCTTGCTTGGCTTCCCCCTTAGTCTGCATTTTCCCCTTCCATACGTATATCAACTATAGATTCAAATGAACCAACCAGGAACAAACAAGAAATATGTAAGTTTGAAGAGAATGACAAAATGACTCTGGAGTCTTCATGTGCTATGACCGCTTGCTTGGCTTGCCCCTTAGTCTTGAGCATTTTCCCCTTCCTCACGTATACTAGAAAGAAATTTGGCTTGATCAAGCAGCATGTGAGTCACGGCACCACAACAAATAAAAGTTAACATTTTATTTGTGGTTTAATAGTTATGAGGATTTTACTTAATTAAGAATATAGATCTATTTTAAAATTTGATTTATAAGAATCACCTAGAGATCCAATTTAATTACTTGTGATTTAAACTTTTTTAAATACTTACTTTGATAACATATAATTAGAGTATAAATGCAGCCAACAATATCACAACACTTTATTTATAGTCAACATTATATTCATGGTTTAATGGTTATCAGGATTTTATTTAATTAAGAATATAGATCTATTTTAGATCTATAAGAGCCTCTACCGGTGTGGTTCATTGGCATCACTTGATATGAAGTCACTTGTTGTAAAGGAGGTCACGAGATCAATGACCTGTGTCACATAGCTTTTTCACAAGTTCCAAATACAACCTATTTATTCGAATTTATTCATCATTTAGTTAAAAAAAGTCACATTGTCATACAAACGCAAGGCCAACATGGTAAAGTGTTTGGAAGAACATGGCAAAATGTTTGGAAGAAAAATGCCTATTTATTTGAATCCATTCATCACTGAATTAAAAAAAAGTCACATTATCATATAAACGCAAGGCCAGCGTGGCAAAATGTGATTCTTCGAGCAACTCTAACGAAAGAGCCAAAACATGAACTTATCTCCATAATAACGTCTCACAAGTTCCAAGTATAACCTTTGTGGGTGGAGGGAAAGGACCATTAATCGTTGGCAAAATAGAACTACTGTGCATAAACTAATATCAGGTCAAAACCATTTGAGACTTACCTAAAAGTATAGTCCTTTTAATAAATAGTTTAGATATTTCAATACGCGAAAACGAACTCTTTATTTTAAAAAATATATGTGAATATGCTAGCATATTGGTTGAAGATTTTAGACATTTATCACAGTATGCTAGCACATTGGTTGAAGATTTTAGACATTTATCCTTGTATGGCATGGAATTGACATAAACTATATTGAGATTTTACCAAAATTAAAACTTCATAAAAACATTTACATGCTAAGGCCGTGTATGCATTTGAATACTTTATTTTAAACAAATCTCTATATTTTGGCTACCACCCACTTTTGACCATGGAATATTATAAATTGTCTAATGGAACATATTTCATATATTACACATATCACTCTCTTTTTTTGCTGGACTTTTTGCAGACAAAAAGATGGTAAAATGGTCAAGATGTGTGCGTTGAGGCGCAATGTACAATAAATATATGACAACTCTCCTTTCTTTGCAATAATCTCAGAGTATTTTTGAAAGTTGGATTTCTGGCTACACAATCACTTTTCAGCAACACATTCCTCGTCACTCCTTTCACAATAAAATATATAGAAAGAGAAAGAAAATATGTATATCTATCCAATATAAAGCAATACAATATATAGAATTCATGAAAATCAATGTGTATATATCCAATACAATACCAAGATTGAAGTTGAGTAATCACGGGTTACATGCCTCTAACTCGATATTGTTTATTTTCTCTTTTAAGCTAAGCAGAATCATAAGACAGAATAATTGTTCACACTGACTCCACCATGACCCTCAGCTCATCGAGGCATCTAGAGCTTTGAATATCATTTCACTTCTATTGTTCATGTTGGTTGAGAAAGACAAAAAATCTATGTGAAAAAAAACAATAGTAGAAATAACTCCCAAAAAGATTTCTACATCTGGACCGCAATGATTTATGAAAAATATCTTATCATTTGTTGGCCTAAGATGCAACGCCATTGATACAAAGTTGAACAAGAAATGAGAAGACAAGATGTGTTCATGATCCCCCGATTGTCTACATCTACCATGTTTACTCCCTATCTTTCATTTCTTTATATATACTTAGAACTCACCGAACAATTCTCTGAGCCAAACGCATGTACCGAATTTCCAACTAACAATTTATGTGAACCAAAAGCATTTGCCCACTTGCCAACGACACATGCTAATATTGTGCATATCGAAAATATAAAATTTTAGAGGGAAAATATAAAAATAAAAAATAAATATGTCTTAATTTTAATTCATTAAATTAAGTTTTCAATTTTATAAAAATAAAAATGTAAATTTCATTAAATATATAAAATAAAATTGAATTGAAAATGAGATTAAACTCATATAAGGAATATTAAAGAAACATAAAATTATGTCAAGTTAATCATTAAATTTATAAAATATAATTTAAAATGAAGTTAATTTAAAGGATTTTTTTGTAAGATAGAGATTAATTTTAACACGAGTTTAAATATAATTTAATGTCCATTGGTTGAAGCTTGATTGGTTGGGAGGAATGATTGTTACACTCTCCGCCCAGTTTCAATTCTTTCTTGTTAGTGAAATGTTTGCTCTTGTCACACTCTTTTTTAATAATTGAGTGGATTATGTAATACTGAGGAAAGCAACCATTTGAAAAGATTTAAATATGGTTTGAAATCATCATAAGGTTAATCTGAGAAACCTTTCATAAGATCCCCACCCATTCAAGGTCCAGGTTGGCTTGAATGACATGAACTTCTTCATGAAGAGAATAAGTACCATCATTACATTGGCTTGAATACTCTCTTGCTCCATCAAAATCATCAAAAGATTAATCTAGGAAACCATTCATAAGATCCCTCACATTGACATGAAGACTCTCACCCTCCATCAACAAATGACCCAATAAAAGTTTGAGCACCTACTAGGACACCACTCCTTCATTCTCATTCTCAACATCCATCAAATTATCTAAAACCTCATTATGAATTTCTTCCATCATAGCCATGTATGCTTGCTTAATGGATTAGTGAATGTACCAAGGGGTGCATTTCAAATATCATTGTCCCATCCAATGTTTTCTTATACGACTTCCTATCCTACTCTGGGCTCTTTGTCTCACCATATTATTCTCCATAGAAACATGCTTTCTAGAGTTATAAGGATTTGTGGTGCAAGCTATAGCTTGAGAGGAAAATAAACGGCCCACAACAAACTATTTTACATTGCAAAGACTGGTACTAACCGTTGAAGGAAACAACAAACCAATTTATCAGGCATTTCAACATTCCTCGGTCACTCAACAACCTCACTTTTTTAGGATTTCACAACAATGAACATTGAGTTGTACAAAAAACTTGAATTCAAAGTTAAAATCTTCTCTAGCGTACCCTATCTTTTCCATGGTGATGAGATACATTAAACTTCCCCCTATGCTCATTGAATCACCACCAGTGTGAGTCTATGTTCTGGGCATTGTCCATATCAACAATATAAACCTCTACATGCTCCATATTTGCTTACTCTCGTGAATTAAGATCACTATAAATTTCATACACCCTTCCTTTTGGTCACATGTTGTAGGTTGTCATTTCCTTTGGCCGCATGTCAGGGGAAATGATCACCGCTCTTCTCACCCCATCCGAGGAACTAATGTGTTGGGTTTCTAAGGTTCTACATTCATATTTAAGCCTGGATTCCTACATCTTTGTCCATTGCTAGACCATGTGAGTATGTTTAGTATTTTTTACCTCGTTGGTGAGACAATATACTAATTTGTTAGCTTCCCGTCACACAAGAGGGATTAAAGGGATATTTGAGAGAAATAATCCTATTTATAGAGATCCTTGTCCCATTTCCAGTTTCCCAGATGGTGAATATGGGTCTCATCGAGCAATCTTTTTAGGCAGTTTATTAGAAATTGCAAGTCCCCTTCTGTCACTAACTAGGTAATACGAAGCGATATGGTTAGATTGATACCGCCGATGAGCCCATATAGTTCAACCACGTTGTTCGTTTCACTTCCAATATACCCATGAAAAATACTAAGAATGTGATCCTTGTCACTTTGAACAATTGCACCATATCAAGTTGGCCTTGGATTGCCTTTAGATACACTATCAAAATTTATCTTAAGGAATCCACATGGAGGAAGGGACCAAGGTTTGAGCTGGAAATACTCAGATATCTATGGATGATAGGGGGAGGAGTGGAGAGAATTATGAGACCCTATTCCTTGAATATCACTTGATTCTAGTTGATGAATTGGTAGTCCTGATCCGACCACAACTGGAGATTAATAGTTTCCTAAATATTATGCTTCATCTTTGTCCATTTGAGATTGGTTTTCATGCTTGAGGCTTGGAAGATGCACTGATTTTGTTCCTTCCAAGTTTCCTAAATAAAAAAAAAAACTATGAACATTGCTAAACTCCAATGATGAGACAATGTTGTCACAAAATCTATTAGTTTGGAAGAATACCATGACTCCTCTATCCCATATTAAGGCACTAGTATACTCGCATATATGAAGGAGATGGTCAATATGTTTAGAGTGGTTGTTATAGAGAACTCATAAGGATGGTCCCTTGAATCCTCTTTTAAGCGGGTTTTCCCATGTTAGAATTTTCCCCCAAGTAACTAGCTAGAAAACATGGAGACTTTATGCCATAGCTTGGTGTTCTATATAGTTTTCCATATTGGATATTAGAAAAAGTCATGATTCCTAGAATCTATGTAGTATGCCTCTTTTAAGATGAAGTTGCCACTTGACATGTTCCCTGACTAAAGTCTTTTCAGTTGATTATGCTTCTTATATGTCGATGTTGAATTCCATCCCATATGTCATGTCCTTCATATCTATCATCATTCATACAATGATATGGATGGGTATAGGTTCGATATCTAGTCGCATTTCCTTGAGGATTCTAGTATTGGTTGACCTTCAACCTATTATTTTATTCTACATAAGATTGAATGAGATGCATGGGATGAGTTTCCACAAGTTTTGGGATTTGGTGCCAAGGATCCTCACAAATCATGTCATAGTTTCCATCTTTCACCTCCTAAAAGTAGTGCTCTTGAATCAGGGATCGATTGGACATCCATTATTATGAGGTCTTGTCGGTCCATTCCTCGAGCATATTTTTAATTCCATAAAAGAGCCCATGATTGTTTTTATGGGTAACCTAATGCCTCTATATCTTGGGTCCTGAGATGGAGTTTCTTATTTTGGGATCCTTGAGACCAAGACCTACGACCTTTTTGGGAATATAGATCTTGTCCCAACTGACAAAGCCCATTTTTTATTATTGGTGGAGTTATTCCAATGGAAGTTTCTTGAGACATTTTAGATCGATTAAAGGACATATTTTGGAGTCATTATGATCGAAAAGAGGTATATTTGCATGGCATGTAGTATGGACTTGACCAAGGATAGGAATCTTGTTAGATTAAGTGTGTGAAAGGTTCACGAAGATAGTTTTTTCTCTAGTTGGGCCAACATGTCTTTCAAGGAAGAAATCTTTAGGGATGAGTCAATGATAGGTGCACATAGATTTAGACAAAAGGGAGCTTCCTTGGAACTCAAGAATTCATGTTATGCTCCTTTGAACAATAATGGGGGTTATTGGAGAACAACATTTGGGATTTTGTTTCATTAGTGAACAAAACCAAAGCATTCATGAGAGCTTTCAAGACATATTCCCTTCGACATGGCCTCTTCTCTCCATGGATATAAGCGCGAGTAGAATGGGCTTTAGGAGATTCACTATGACTTTTGCGATTATTTTATAAATAACATTACAACTTGAGAAATAAGGAAAAACTTACTTGGATTTGAAGCTTGATTCTATTTGGTAATGCATATCATAAATGTACTGTTGAGGGGAGGGTGGATAGTAGAATCTCTTCACGAATCTTCAATGATGTTGAGGAATTCCTCTTTGATAAGATGCCAACAATGGTGAAAAATGTTAGAGGTAAAACCATCTGGGCCTGGATATTTCTCAAAATCCATATAAATAACCAACTCCTGCACGTTTTCTTCTTCAAATATCCTTATGAGGGTATCATTTCGTTCCCATGAGACAGATTTGGGTATATGTCTTGTAATTTTATGTATATACAAATATCTCTCTTGCAATGGATCTAAGATAAGATCCCTATAAAAAGAGACGAATTCCTGCTCCAGGTCTCCATGCACACAGATTCTCCATTTGAGTTACACAGGGAAGTGATTCTATTGTATTTGTTGCATTGGTGCATGGATGAATGGAAAAAGGTACTATTTTTCTCTCGTTCCTTGACCCATCAAATCCTTGACTTTTGACACTAAAGGATTTCTTTCTAACTTTGAAGCTCATCAATTTGATGTTGGAGGTGGATTTTTTATTCCTCAAAGGAAGGAGTGTGGGCTTTGTGGATCATTTGAATTCGAACAACTTCCATCTTATCCTGTACTTCTTTTTGTGCTTGAAAGATGTCTCTGAATTCTTCTTTATTCCATATTTTAAGGCATTTCTTAAGGTCTTTCATTTTTTACTCAAAGCGATACACAGGATGTCCCTCCTTGGTAGCTATCTCATCCCACCATTGTTATAGATTGTCCTAGAAATTCAGGTTAATGAGCCAAAACATTTCAAATTTGATGGAAATCTTATTCACCTTCCTACAATATTCCAAATGAGACTAATGGGCCAGCAATTAGAACCCACATATGGGAGAATGAAAGCTACAATGATTTCCCCTTGCAAATAGTTTCTTTTGAAATCAAAAAATGGTTTACCCTAGAAACAATTTTCTTGTCCCTGTCTCTCCTATGTTTCCATGTATAAAGACCATTAGAGTTTTTTAGGTCGATCAACATAAAATGTTGAATTGATTATTGAAAATGTTAGATTTTTTTTTATCAACTTGACAGTGTTATCTTAGGATCTTATCTGAGAGAATAACATGCACAACAATCAGTCACAAGAAACAATAGACATAAAGATTTTCCTCGGGGAAACCATAAAGGAGAAAACCCCACAACTTCCTCAGAGATAGAATAAGCACCAATGGCAACAGTAAAACCCAAAGATAGTAACATTATCTCCGAAAACTATTCTCTCTCTTATCCCATCTCCTTCTCTCTCACTCATGCGCTACAACTGAGTGAGAGTGACTGTATGATAAATAGAGAGTCTCACTCTCTATTGATAGTAATTGTCGACTTGACAATAACTTACCATGGTCGACTTCTCTAGGAGATTCTAATAACCCTAGTGCCCCGAAACTATGGGGAATTTAATCCTTGAACAATAAGGAGGGTTACCCTCTATGACTTTACATGACTTTTTTACATTATTGATTCTCCTGATAGGAACATCAGGGCATGGCATGACTCAATTACATT
Source organism: Pseudotsuga menziesii (assembly GCA_001517045.1). Lineage (NCBI taxonomy): Eukaryota > Viridiplantae > Streptophyta > Pinopsida > Pinales > Pinaceae > Pseudotsuga > Pseudotsuga menziesii. The sequence continues at coordinate 62,558 of LPNX010330296.1, forward strand.
ACAGATACTTCTCGATAGGAATATCGGGGTACAATACATAAAATATACAAGTGAATGCATTTTGAAGTTACAAATACATCAACACTCCCTCTTAACGAGGAAGGTATTCTCTTGACACAATTCATCAGCACAAGTCTTCTTCTTTGGATCAACATCAAATCTGGATCATCAGATCATCATCATTGGATAGACATCAAGTTTGGATCATCGGATCATCATCACTGGATCAACATCAAGTCTGGATCATCGGATCATCATCATTGGATCAACATCAAGTTTGGATCATCATTGGACCATCATCAAAATTGTATCATCACCGGATCATCATCAAAGCTGGATCATCACTAGATCATCAACGAAGCTGGATCATCATTGGATCATCATCATCATCACTGCTTCCGCCATCTCGATCAACTGGTGCTATCTCTCAATTCTTCTCGTCATAGGAATTTCTACAGAGCCAACCCTTTTTCATGCTAGTTGTAAGCCTAGCCTCTAGGTAGGTCTTCATCTTCTTCAACACTTATATCTGACCCAGTCAGAAATGCCCGCTTAGCACTTACATCTGACCATGGGAGCAACGCATCCACCACCATGTCAAAAACACACGCCCATCACTCACATCTAACCATGGGAGGAACACATCCACCACCATGTCAGAAAGGCCTAGCACTCACATCCACTGGCATGATAGGACACACCATCTATCATCCAAGGAAAGGCTTAGCACTTACATCTACTGGCATAGCAGGACACATCATCTACTATCCAGAGAAAGGAACAACACTTATATCTGACCTAGTTAGAAAGGATTAGCACTTATATCTGACCCAGTCAGAAATGCTCAGCACTTACATCCTATGGCATAATAGGACACACCATTTACTATCCAAGGAAGGGATTAGCACTTATATCTACTATCATGGTAGGACACACCATCTACCATCGAGAGAAAGGCTTTACACTTACATCCGTCGACATGATAGGACACACCATCTATTATCCAGGGAAAGGCTCTGCACTTACATCCATAACCATGATAGGACACACCATCTATCATCCATGGAAAGGCTCTGCACTTATATCTAATCATGTGGGAGCCAATCCCACCATCACATCAAAATGGCTCTGCACTTACATCTGATCATGTGGAATCCAATCCCACAGTCATATCAAAATGGCTCTACACTTACATCTGATCATGTGGGAGCCAATCCCACAGTCATACCAGAATGGCTCTACACTTACATATGATCATGTGGGAGCCAATCCCACATTCATATCAGAATGGCTCTGCACTTACATATGATCATGTGGGAGCCAATCCCACAGTTATATCATAATGGCTCTGCACTTACATCTGACCATGAAAGGAACCAATCCTATCACCATGTCACAGGGGCTATGCACTTACATCTAACCATGGAAGGAACCAATCCTATCACCATGTTAGAAGGGCTCATGGACTCATCACTTCCCCTCGGAAGGAACCTCAATTAGGAGAACACCAAGCTTCTCCCTGAAGTACTCAAACTTCACTCTGGCTAATGGCCTGTTCAACACAGTAGCTATATGCTCATCCATCGCAACATATTGGAGATTCACTACTCTTCTCTGCACCATATCCCTGATATAGTGATATTTGATCTTGATATGCTTCGACTTGTCATGGAACACTGGGTTCTCTGACAAATTCACACAACTATAGTTGTCACAATATATACAAGTAGCATCCAATTGAAGATCAAATAAATTAGATAGTAGCTTCCTTAGCCACACTGCCTCACAATTAGCCGAACAAGTTGCGACATACTCTGCTTCAACTATACTTAGTGCCACATAGGACTGCTTCCTACTAAACCAAGAGATCACACCTGATCCCATACTGAAGCAGCATCCCGAAGTGCTCTTCCTATTGATGGCATTGTATGCCCAATCTGAATCAACATAACCTTCCAAGTTAATCTTCTGATCCACCTTATACTTGAGCCCATAATAAACTGTACCCTTCAGGAACCTTAGAATATGCTTTGCAATAATCAGGTGAACATGTCTGGGATCCGTTAGGAACTTGATCAATGTGTTCACAGCAAAGAAAATATTTGGTCTTGTATTCGTCAAGTACATCAAGGACCCAATCATTTGATGATACATTGTAGCATCAACCATCTCTGATGAAGCATCACTCAATAGCTTCAGGTTTGATGCCATAGGTGTGGTCATGGCCTTGCAGTCCATCATCCCAAACCTCTTCAGGATTTATACTGCATACTTCCCTTATCCTAGGGATATTCCATCTGCATTCTATCACACCTCCATGCCTAGAAAGTGGTGCATCATACCCAAGTCCTTCATCTTGAACTTAGCAGCAAGATTCCTCTTCCTATCAACAATCAACCATCCACACCTATTACAAACATATCATCTACACATAGTAGGAGAATCACTGGGTTCCCTTCTTCAACCTTGTAGTAAAGTTTGGAATCTGCTTTACTCTTGGTAAATCCCAAACTAGATAGGAAGCTTTCAATTCTATCGTACCATGTCCTGGGTGCCTATTTCAAACCATACAGTTCTTTCTTCAATTTACACACATGAGTCTCCCTATCATGTGCCTCAAAACCGAGTGGCTGCTCCACATACGCTTTCTCTTTTACTACACCATTTAAGAAAACAGTCTTGACATCCATCTGGTGTATCTTCCATTTCATCAATGTAGCTAGAGCAAGTATTGATCTGATGGAAGTTTATCTGGCTACAGGTGCAAAAGTTTCTTCATAATCTATTCCTTCTTTTTGGGAGAAGCCACAAGCCACAAATCTTGCTTTATATTTATTTATGCTACCATTTACAGCATGCTTGATCTTATAGATCGACTTGGAAGTCACAACAGACTTCCCCTTTGGTCTAGGGACAACATCCCAGACATCATTCTTCATGATCGACTGGTACTCCTTGATCATAGCATCCTTCCATTCTTTCTTCTTTGCTACTTCTTCATAGTTGGAAGGTTCTTTATCAATGATATCACATAACAGGGCTACATAACCGGAGCAGGACCTAGTTCTTTTCCTCTCTCTATGCATTTCTTCTGGAGCCCCATATCTTTATGCACCTTGGATAGCCTCTCGAACCTATGCAGGTTTCCTCTTGTGAGGATTCTTCTCTTGGGGTGGATCTACAAGCTCCTAGGGTTCTTCTATTTCTCGATCTTCATCTTGATTTTCATCGTTCATAGTAGTATCTTGAATTCTAAGTACTTCTGTTTCTTTAGAGTCTTCAATTGGTCTCTTTATGGATTTGTTGTAAGACGAGTCTTCGTCGACTGTTACTTCTCTGCTAATGTCGATCTTCTTGAATCATGGGAAGTATATTCTATGAGCTTTTGAGCTTTCACTATATCCAACAAATATACCCTTCTTTCCAAAAGGATTTAACTTCGTCCTATTTTCTTTTGGAATGTGTATGTACACTAGACAACCGAATATTGTGAGATGGCTAACTTTTGGTTTCTTGCCGGAAAAGAATTCTTCAGGTGTATTGTTCTCTAGTACTCTGTGTGGAGTACGGTTCTGTACATACACCGCTGTCCTTGAAGCTTCTCCCATAGATGCATGGGAAGATCTTGATCATGAAGCATTGCCCTTGCAGCTTCCATGATCATTCTATTCTTCCTTTCTACAACCCCATTCTACTGTGGATTATATGGAGTGCTTAACTCCCTCTTTATCCCTGAATCTCTGCATAACTCTTTGAATTCATTTGATGTGAACTCTTTGCCATTGTCTGATTGAAAGGTCTCGATCTTCCTTTCTGTGTGGTTCTCGATCAAGGCTTTGAATTCCTTGAACTTGTTGAATACTTCATCTTTGTTTTTCAAGAAGTATATCCATGTATTCCTAGAAAAATCATCAATGAAAGAAACATAGTATACATACTCGCTTAATGAAATGGATGACACCATGACCGCATACATCAAAGTGGATGATTTCCAAGATTCCTTTTACCTTGATCTTGCTACTTGGAAATTTCTTCTTTGTGTTCTTTCTTTTCGCACATCCTTTGCAGACACCGTCATGTTTTGTCTGTATTTCTGGAAGACCTTCAACAACTTTTTTTGGAAGTGGTAGTGCTCTATAGTGTACATGTGCAAGCCTTCTATGCCAAAGTTCATTTGGCTCTACTGAGTCATGGACCAAAGCTTTTTCTAGTTGTCCCTTCAATTTGTATAGTCCTCCTTATTGTTCCCCAATTACTACTGCATCATCTATAGTCTTTCCCTTTGGCCACATAAGAACCTGGCCATCTATAAATGCAACCCTTATGCCTTTTGCATCCAATGCAGATATGGAGAGGATATTCTTCTTTAGTCCTGGTACAAACAAGACATCCTTCATCTTCATAGACTTTCCAGAGTCTAGCTTATAGGAGGATTCACCACTACCTTTTATTGGATGCTGGTAGTCATCTCCAAGTTTCGCCTTGTGAGATGACTCATGTTCAGATAATTTCACAAAGGATTCTTTGAATCCTTTCATATGTTTGGAAGCTTCACTGTCTATAAGCCAATCATTGCTTCCATGTATGGTAGTTCCCGTGAGAGCGAAAATCAGAACACATTCTTCATCACTTGAAGAATCATCACTTTCTTGTTTGATTCTCTTTGTGGAAGGTTCATCATCCTTTGCAGCATGAGCATGATGTCTTCTCTTGTTTCCCTTCTTCTTGTGAGAGCCATTTCTGTTCCTAGGACAATCTCTAGCATAGTGTCTTCTCTCATCACAAGTAAAACATCTGAGTTTAGATAAATCTCTATTTGGTTTTGTTGAGTTACCTTTCTAGTGAGAATAATGATTTTAACTCTATAATATAATGATTTTAACTTTAAACTTAGTGTTGGAATTTATTTTTAAAGGTTCGGTTCATTATACACCAACTATATGTTAACATATAGTTTCGTTCATTGAGTTTTTTAACATATAGTTTGGTTCATTCGTTCAATTATAAAGTATTTGTTTACATAGTATATAATTGTATTTGGAAAATATCCCTTATTTTTTCAATAAGTACATGATTTATTTCTTATTTAGTTTTTCTTAGCATATAAGATGTTTTTATTCAATTTTGAGAAATTTACTTTATATTATGATTATAATAGTTACTAGTTAAATCCAATGGATTTAAATGCAATTCATAAATATTTGTTATTTTTCAATAAGTAGGTGATTTATTTCTTATTTAGTTTTTCTTAGCATAAAAGATGTTCTTATTCAATTTTTTAGAAATCTAGTTTATATTATGATAGTTATTAGTGAAATCCAATGGATTTAGATGAAATTCATAGGAATTTCCCTTCATGTCTAATGTATACAGGTTTTAAGAAAAATCATGGCTTGAAGGGCTATATATATAAGTTTTAAGAAAAATCATGGCTTGAAGGGCTATATATATAAGTTTTAAGAAAAATCATGGCTTGAAGGGCTATATTGCATTTGCATGTTTTAATTTGTTGTAGTTATTTTATGATTTTGGTTGAGTGGTCACCATGAAGGTTATTTATTCTACCTATTTCAATGAAGCCATTTATGTGTTTACGTGTATGCTACACCTTTCTCCAAGTTTACATGGATGTATCCATATTTAATATGCAATAAATTGGACCTTTGATCATGATTAAGCCTTGCTTAGCACACATTTTGCATCTTTTCCAATTATCTTTGTTTCCTCAAAACATTGAGAAATCAATTGGATGGCTAAGTAGTGAAATCCATTTGATGGCTAAGTAATTTTTTTGGCAAAATAATTTTCCTTTTTGTTACAAAATTATGACAAAATACTATATTTTTGTGACAAAGTACTATATTTCTATAGCTTATATAGCAATAATTGTAACCAACTGCCGTGACATTGCCACCTCATGGCTCTTGTTATATAGATGTTTATACATTTATAATATATAGATAAAATTCAAATGTTGTGTCTAAATAAAATAAGCCATTTCAAGAATCACATACCTACGACCCTTCGAAAAAGAAATAGAGTAGTCCAAACAGGCGAAGTTAGTTTTCATGACGGTTGTATTTTTTCCCCATTTTGGGCGAATGCTAGATGGGAAATGTCAAATTTGGAAATTTCTAAAGAACTGAATTTATTTCTAAAAACAATTGCAGAAAAATCTTTAAAAAATCATGAGGTTCACGTCAAAAGTCATCGTAAAAGCGAAAAATGGTTTAGAGTCTTCTATCATTTTTTATTTTTTTATTCTTGTGTAGTTACAGACGCTAGTATTAATACAGTGGCTTAGGTGAATGTCCCACTGCCTTATTTTCCTGGTTTAGAGCAAAACCAGCCTATTGATCAAATAAAACAATATTTGAGATTTTGTTATTTAATAGTATGTTGATTAAAATACTACTCGTGCTTGCATGTGCGTTTGAAAAAATTAGTGACTAAAGGCAAGTGCCCACGACCAACGACCAACCATATGGAACGCATTTCTACTTATTAAATTATGTGATTATCATTTAAAATTAAAAATCTAGAATATGCTTCGTTGTGTTAATGGCATACCTTTCCCTCTGACATTTTACGCAAATTCATCTTGTGACATGTTCCAAGTCTAGCTCATTACACTACATTGTAACTTTTTTAATCTCTTTCACATTTTTGCATCATATACTAACATTGGATGACAAAGCACTCCCTAAAGGTACCCTAAAGCAAACAACCGAAATTATCACTCATAAATGCATTTTTGTTGGTTGGCAAGGGAAATCCAAGCCACTTGCCAAGAGTCATGAACATGAACCCATGGATTAGGCACTAAATAACAATTACTATAGATAACCATCATCCATAAAATTAAAGACCAAATATACCAAAGAACATAGACCATGGATTCAAGAACTAGACATGGAATAGACTGAGTGAAGATATACCAAGGCGCTCGCACGAAGTTGGTTCCACTTTTTAGTGCCACTTAAGAAATTGGAAACGCACTTCCGAAGTGCAAATCGAGAACGCATATGCATTATTGATGGTACGTTCGGAATAACCCAAGCCCAAACACAAGGCTAAGGTTCATAAAGAAGTATCGCATATGCGATATTGAAAACTAAAAAAAAAACAAAACAGAGGCCGCGGGCCTCATTTATCATTTGCACAGTGAAGTATCGGGAGAGAGATAGACCGCGTTGGCAAAAAACCGCACAGGCGATTTGTGTTAAATATCGCATATGCGATATTTAACTTTTACAAAACGCATATGCGATATATATCGCAAGTGCGATATATCGCATATGCGATATTGAAAACTAAAAAAAAAACAAAACAGAGGCCGCGGGCCTCATTTATCATTTGCACAGTGAAGTATCGGGAGAGAGATAGACCGCGTTGGCAAAAAACCGCACAGGCGATTTGTGTTTCACCATTTGGAGATCGAGTTGGAGGTGGCTTGGCTCCAATGGCAGGTAACTTCTCATATCTATTACAATTTGTTTTCAATTCTTTGTTGTTTTTCTTAATTTCATAGTTTTTATAATTGTTTAAAACAAATTTAATAAAAAAAATTGAATTAAATCAAAGAATGATAAATTAAAACAATTTGTATTTTTTTGTTTAAATCTTAACAGATAACAGAAATGAGCAAGATAATGTGGAAAATGAACTCTCTAATAACCCAGAACCTAACCCAAACATGAACCCAAACCCAAACTTGGAGGGGGAAGAAGATCGAAACTCATAGATTCTTTCCCGTTTGGTGTCATTGAGGCGCCTTAGCTCATCAAGTTCACTACAACAAAACCCTGTGATTAGCGTCTCTTTTAGCTTCCTTTTTAGCGTCCACTATCACTTTTAGTGTATTTTTTATCATTTTTTGGGAAAAGTGGACACTTTTCCACGGGATGGCGCTTTTAATGGCGTTATTTGCATCCTTTTTCAAAAGTTGGCGCTATTTTGGATGCTAATTAGCATCCTGATTAGCGTCCCAATTAGCATCCATATTAGCGTCCCAATTAGCCTCCCAATCAGCATCCAATTAGCGTCCCTTTTTAAAAGATGGCTCTATTTTGGATGATAATTAGCATCCCAATTAACACCCCAATCAGCGTCCCAATTAGCATCCCCATTAGAACCCCAATTAGCATTCCAATTAGCATCCCAATTAGCATCCCAATCAACGTCCCTTTTTTAAAAGTTGGCTCTATTTTGGATGCTAATTAAAATCTCAATTAACGTCCCAATTTGCGTCCCTATTAGCATCCCAATTATCGTCCCTTTTTAAAAGTTAGCATCCCCATTCAGTAGTATGTAGTTGTTCAAAATGTAAAGGATTGAAGGTAAATCCTTAATGTGTCACACCATCCCATTATATTAATGTTTGAATACCCAAAGTTTATAGTCTAATACCTCCCATTCTGATGAAAGATCCAGGTGATATGGACAAGGAACATAAAAAAACTTTCCAGCATGCTATTTTTTAAACAATTTGTCCCCTTGAATTGACAATTCTTCTAATCAAATTTAGAGTTTCTTTAAACAACTCATTAAGAACATTTAGATCTATATGAAAGGAAAGTTTTGTAATGTCTTTTTCCATTTCCTTAATTTTACCATTAAAGATAAGGTTAGAACATGTAGATTAATTTATTTATTGTTCCAATCAATAACAAGATATAAGTTCCCTAATATTCAAAATTATAAAACCCATTAATTTAGAACCAAGGTCAACAACTTCCCCAAGGAATTCATTTTTATGCAATCATTACACCGAAGGAGTTATTAAGGGGACGGTTCTACTCAATCTTCCATCGTCTATCGACGACGAATGAGGAGCCACCCCTGTCAATTTTTTACACCACCCCCTATCAATTTTTAAAGCGTCCAAATGTGTCATTTCTGTATCCACACTTACGGGTTTATGTTCGTTTCTCATGTTGAAATCTCGCCATCAATACATGCGTTGTATTGTTTTGCCTTATACCCTAAATCTTAACTAAAATGGCAATAAGAAGTGGGTTTTGATAAAATGATTAGCTAAATCTAGGTCTTGGTAGAATTCATTGTGCCAGGTGGATGGTCCTCTTAGGACGAATTGAGTGCATTTCTTCTCATCACCATATCGTATATAAAATCGAATGTGAAATTTTGGTTAACTCGATATTTTGTCTCATCTGGCGATAACATGTCTTAATAAATATGATTGTATGTAAAAAAGTATGGCTTATATATCCTGGTGGGAACCTGGGCCTTCTCCTCTCTCATCTAATGAGGTCTTTTGGCTACAACACCAGACGAGCTTCAACCCCAGGTGGAGTGGTGGGGAAGATGATCACTTTATGGTGTTATTTGTGGATCTTTAACCCAGTCGTGACACTCTTTTCACCCCCAAGCTTGCAAGAGGCCTTAGCCTTCATGATCCAAAAACAAGCACTACGCCATGCATTCAGTTTGTTTAGATTACCTTCTTCTTCGAATATAATAATCTCCAGTTTAACATTGTCAATTTTTACGTGCCCAAATGCGTCATCAGAGGAATATCCATAAGGAAGATCCATGTCATACTCATTCAATCCTAGTCTCTACCCTACCCCATCGATTATCACAGGAAGGCTTGCATTTAATGAGCAACATCAAAGCAATTTAAAAAAAAATAAGAAAACAATTGGAATCGACCTAATCCATCGATTTATCTCGTTCTGTACAGGAAGAAAACCACAGGCAATTTATTGACACACAAGAAAGAATCACGACCGCTGATAATATTAAATTACAGCTGTTGATAGGATTGCAACGCATGGACAGCCAAGAACATAATTAAATAAGTTGACGCTACTCAACACATGAATAGGAAAATGAATGAAAAAAAACTCTATTACCCTGACCATCAATATCATCTGGGTGTTTAAACCCTATGCATCAATATTGCATATTTATTTCTCGACACCCTTGTGTTCACCGACTGTGCTACTTATAAGCATGGAAAAATAAACACAACCAACTCCTAGCTTGTACGACAATTTTAGTGGAAATATTAAACAAGGCCTAAACAAAATTAAGTTGACGGTTCATGATATACCACACTAGACATGATGCTATGCTTTCCGAGTAAGAGGTAGGTCTTGAGTTCGATTTATGTTGTGGTAATCTGGTTGACGACCAAGCATAGTAGTATTAGGCCATGATCCCATCTATCTTTAATGGAATGGTAATGTGGTTGATGACCAAGCATAGAGGTATTAGCCCATGATCCCATGTTTATCTTTACTTCCATTAGTAACTCGTTTATTCATCAAATAACAAATACCAACATGATCAGTATGCACAAATAAATGGAAACTAGTAATGTAATGACAAAATTTATTGATATCATGAACAACATCAAGAAATTCAACTTTTTTTTATCACATTTTATTCTCTTTAGACATCGTCAATGAAGGAAGGCCCATCATACTTGTGGTTACCTGTGGTATTAGTGAGAAACCAGCTAATGGAATAATAGAAACTTTGTCATAAATGGTTCAAAGCACTGAGGGAGAATGGCAACAAAAATCTATTCTCTTCCAAAACTTATTTAAAGTAGTCTAGTGAGTATATAAAGTTAAGACAAATATGGGTACCTCGCAACAAGATGCAAGATAAGCAACTAATTACCCAACAACCTTGTCAAATTCCTATCCCCAACTCCAAGAAACATTCTTAAACTCATACCAAGTGAATAGATTTTATTAGCGACATATTAGAGGAATCCTAAGGCTCGAATTTGCACAACCACATACGAAAATACCAATATAATTTGCTCATTAGAATCAGCTAGACATTAGAGACCTCCCAATTGTAAATTCATGTGGGAAAACTAAATGTTAAAAGGAAAAAGAAAGATACAGGGAGATTCAAAACCTAGACTCATGGAGTTACCAGCTCATCCTAAACCATGTGAGGCGAAGGGACTTCCTTTCGATCATGTTTACAGCAACTCATTCCAGAGAAAAATGTATAGAATTGAATGATTTATGTAGCATAGAGTTCTGAAAGCTCGCTTTCAAATTATGGGTTTCAACATATTTTATATTTGGATTTATTTGGGAGAATGACATTTGTCACTCTCGGACAGTTTAGTTGTCGCAATAGATTTTGGTTTGCCAAGCATAATGGACCAGAAGTTGAAGAGCAAGCATCACTTCCTATCCTAGCTTCTACCTCCTTTGTAACCTCTGCCTATGGTCCCACCTATGGTAGGATTTCAACAGATTTTTCAACAAGGTTTCAAGGCCATTATTACAATTGTTTGTATTGGGCCAGAAATTGAATGGCTTATCATGTTGGTCAGGTGGGATATCACCCTAGTATCATTGTTGCCTTCCTTTCAATCAATTATCTGGCATATTAAACCAAAACATATAGTTTAAATGATCATAACATAAACTTGAAAGAAAACGACCACTTAAAGAACTATGAAGAAAACTGAATGAATGGTACCACTCAATAAAGCCCTTGGCTAACTATTTCCAGGGCTAATCCTTTATCTATCATCACAACTCATAAGGATCTTTTTGGAAGGGTGGGTCTTCGATTAACTTGGCTAATAAGGTCCTAATCAATACTTTAAGGGATTGTCTAAGTAAAAACTTGTTTTAAGCTATGGTCTAAAAAGGATTTCTTTGGTCTAGTGGTGAGCTATGGTCTAAAAAGGCTTTCTTTGGTCTAGTGGTGATAATGAAAGGGTTGAGAGTTTGATAAAGCATAATTGATTGATCAAATTGCTAAGAGAGATTCATTAAGAATTTGTTTAAGCACTCCGATTGTGGATTTGGTTGTTGTCTTTGAGATGCATGTTAGTATAAAGGTATTGGTGCTCGATGCACATTACAGTGGCAAATATTTGGCACAAATTAAACTTGGGAAGTAATGTTGTGGTGTAAACACACTAGTATTCTTTGTCACACACTTGTGGTGTTGTGAACTAGTTACATATGCATACATTTCAATCATATGATATGCATCACACAACATAGTGCAACGACTCTTGTTGTAGACATAACGTATTGATATAGTTGAGGAGCTCAACAATTTTCATGGAAGGTTAATAGTTAAGACAAATCATCTTCCTTGTTTGTCTCTTCCAATTTGGAAATTTTTGTACTTTGTTCATTATACACAATATTGAATAGACTAGAAGACTTTGAAATGTTTGTGTCCCGATCATAAATGACATATCATGAGATTGTGAATACTTGAATAGTTGGTTACTTGGATATTTTGCTCAACTTCAAGTTGTCCATACCTTGTAACACATTGTCACTAACTTATGGGAATTTGGAGTTTCTTAGTTGTCAATATAAACATGCTAATGTTTGTGTGAATGAATATATTATCTTTTTTATGAGTTCACTAATTAATTTGAACAAGATAGTGAATAAGAAATATATTTATGGGTGTATATCATGATCACTACTTATTGGTTGGCTCAACAAGAACAAATATTTGTGTCTTAAAAAAGTGCAACAGGGAGTTGTATAGGATCTTATTGGCCAAGTTAATTGAAGACCCACCTTTCCAAAAATATTCTTATGAGTTGTGTTGATAGATGAAGAATCAACCATGGAAAGAGTTAACCAAAAGCTTTATTGAGTGGTACCAAAATTGTGAAGAGTCTTCAACTACAACAGATTATAATTTTTAGAAACTTGTTTCTTGTCATAAAGCATATAAAGGGGAAAAAACTTAAGGAAGGGAATATACAATGTAAGAATAATGAGTGTATTAATTGGAACCTTCAAAGCCTCGACAACATGAAACTTATGCACCTCACGCATCTCAACAATTCAGCTACATATCAACTTGCCAATGATGCAATCAAGTTAGACAAGGGAATTATAGTGTAAAATAAGGACCCCACAAAAAGAAGATGGCTTCCTTAGAAAGTTCAATTTAGATTGCAAATGTTTGAAGTTAAAATGTTGTTTGGTGATAAATTGGGCATGTGCTCCATCTGGAATCTTCACCCATTCCAATGCACAACAAGTGTTGTCTCATTAATCCCAAGTGAGGGAGCCATTGCACTCATGCATGGCTTCCTCTTCTCATTTCTTCCATCTGTGCTCACTTCAAACCTTATGGCCCTTGGTTTAGATTTGTGTAATGTTAGTGGGATCTCTCTAAAAAGAAAATGTTTTTTTTATTGAGGTGATGCCTCCCATAATGAAGGATTGCACGACAACCACTTCCATCTTGAAACATCGCACGACGACCACTTCCATCTTGAAACAGAAGATAGATACCGCATTTGCTTCTCATTTTTGGCCTTTTAATGCACTTGCTCTACTTACCATAGAATTATGTTAATTCAGTAATTTCACATAATGTTGTCATCCTAAGAGGTTATATTAATGTTTCATATGACAACGATATTTGTGTACAACTCTTGAAACTTTAAAAAAAATAAACTTATTTTCTTAATTGGTAAAAGCCCCGTTGTTCAATTTCTTTTTAAATGACATATTTGTTACAAAATAATTGTATGAGAAATATTCTTTGGTTTCAAACTCACTATATATATATATATATATATATATTCAAAGTAAACCAAATACATACAAATTTAGACATTATCATTTGTATTCTATACCATGAATCAACTTATATTCAAAGTAAACAAAGTACATACAAATTTACGCATTATCATTTGTCTTTATGCCATGAATCAACTTACTGAAACATAATTTTGAAAAATAATTTTGTTCATTTCATGAAAAATTCGTTGTTTCATTTCCCCTGTCGCTTTGGGGGTATGCTAGTATTTATATCCTACGTTACACATGCAAAGATTTTAGTATTTTCTCACGCATTCTATTCCTTCTCTTTCGTGCATTCTATTCTTTCTCTTTGATCGTTTCCAACTTTCCACCCCTTACATCACTCTTTCCGTGGGGATCATCAAGCTATGAGCCCTAAAGCTATTTTGCTATCATTACCTTGGGGTTTGAAGGGCCTGGGGTTAAAACCTATAAGCAAATCTATGGAAGTATAAGCAACTCTGTGGTAGTAATCGTTTATTTGAAGCCACCATGGCCACCAAATCGACAAACTATTTTGTCATTAACCCTTCCTTCGATTCGTGCCCGTCACTCCAAACTCTTCAACTTCATAGCCTAGTGTTGTATCCATACAAATCCTTAATCTTCTCTGTAAAATTTTCCCATACTCTTTGCGGATACATTGAAGTTTATTGGCCCAAAATTGCTTAAAAATCTGTGGGTTTTAGTGGTTTGAAGCTCAAATACCTCTGGTCTCTGCTTCTTTCAGTATTGTTATTGGAGCCAAACTGTATTGGATGTTGAGGCAACCCACTCGCCTTTAAAATATTCCTTGTAGGGTTTTTGGCTGCAAAGGTTTTAATGAGGGTTTTACAGAAGGTGGGCACACTTCTGAACCGTTTGCATCCCCAAGTTTGCTTCTGTGGTGTATATTTTAATTGGTTTTGGTGGTCTTTTGTTGAAGCTGTGGAGATGTTCCAAGTTCACAGACTCAGGTCCATGGATTGGAAGTCGACGGCTGTGGCAGCACTTGCAATGAGCGTTGACCAATCTCAAGTTGTAGTCGCCCGTGAGGATGCTTCCATTGAAATCTAGAATGTTTCCCCTGGCTCCGTAGGATTGCACTACGAATGGAAATTCTAGGTAGAGACGGTTCTGTAATTTTGTCCTTGTCTAGTGTCAGTCAATCTCAAGTTCTTATCCATCTAGTCGTTTATTCTCAGCTAGTTTGGATGGATCCATTTCAGGATGGGACCTTGGTTCTTTATAGTAGAAGACGGTTGTAGAGGCCATTGGAGGATCTATCTAGCAAATGGAAGCTGAGCCTTTACAAAAGAGAAAGAGATCCTGAAATTGAATCCAGCTGGCATAATGATGGCGGTGATGAAGATGGAATAAACAACACTGCTCGTGGATCTGATAGTTTAGAAGAAGAACTTGTGGTGCAACAAGTGGCACTTGGTAGTGATGATGGTGTTGTTTGCATTTATGTTGTTCGTGATGAAGGCATGGAATATTACAGGTCATTTCCAAGAGTTAAAGGAAAATTTTTGAGTGTTGTTTGGAGTTTGGATGCAAAGAAAATTTTTGCGGGAGGTTCTGATGGTTGCATAAGGTGTTGGGATCTCACTGCAATGCATAAGGTATACAGGATAAAAACTGGTATTGGAGGTCTCAAGACTGGGGTAGACATCTGTATTTGGTCTCAAGGTTCCATATTTTTTAATCTGCAAAGGGATATTTTCCTCTCATCTACTACCACTATGTCAAGTGATTTTTCATATTCATCCATTATTTTTCCCATCAAATTTCTGATACAATTCGTGGCTTGTGTTTTCCTATGTATGGGTTTATTCATTATTTTCGTCAATATATATTTGTTAAGTTTTCTGTGAGGGCTTCTTATATTTTCTCAACTCACTACTTTTTTGGCAAGGGTTTGAGCTATTTGCGCAAGCCCTCTTTCTTCTATGGTTATTTTTTATGTATAGATATTAAATCTCTATGTTTAAATAAGGTTTCTGCAATTGCATTATCTCTTTAATGATATTATGGGAATTCAATTCCTAAATGGTTCTAGCTCAAGATGGGAGATGGTTTTACCCATAAGTGCGAGGTGGCTGGAAATGCTCCCCTGAATAGTTATCGTAGTTAAGAACCCATATTAGACAGGGTCTTTCATTTTCCCACACTATTATTATAGGGGTTCTCACGAAATAAATACCCAAAGCTTACCGCTATGGTAACAAAGGGATTCTACCTGGCTGGACTAGGATACTCGGTTGGGTTTAGCTCCCTGCTGGGCTGGAAAAGGCCATTGCATAAGTAAGCCAATAGTTCATTTATATCGTTTTTCCATATTGGATTGCGTCAATACCCACTAGGCATTTCCGAGATAAAGAAAATGTAAAACATAAATTTGAGTGTCTTTCATATAGTTTGGGTTGAGCCATTCACACTAGTCAGGTAGGGGCAGTCATGCTGGTCAGGGAGGTTGGGTGAGTTATTGGCATGCAACATTTTTTAGCGGTGCCTTTCACCGAAGAATGCAATTAGTACACCATTCCCCAAAGGCCCCATATTATTCCAATTAGTACAATAGGAAGTCTTAATCTCAAATTACTACATAATACATACTAAAAATGCATAGAGGCAACGATTTGCCATAATTCCAAAATCCATACTCAGGTATGCTTTACTAATGATTTTCATCTGGAACATGAACATTCCTAATGCTTGAAATTAAGGATATGGTATCAAATCACATTTAATAGAGTATTTTATTTTATCTTTTGTTGGGGTGATGGAATCCCCTTAATACTATGTGTGCTTCAAACAAAATGCCCTGACATGATACCAAGCAATCATATTTAGTAAAACTTAAGGGTTACTTGGCTTCTAAGAGATGCTATATCGATCCCCAAGTCCCTCTTTCCACTAATAACATGCATGCATTGTCAATCCTATTTAAATCACACGTACTTAGACTACATCAAAGTGAATATAAGAACATCACAAAATTTGGGAGTACGTTTATAACATCCAAAGTATAATTTATCTCACAATTTAACTCACAATTTAAACAAGTAATGAAAGACAAATAAAAACATTAATTGTGAAAGCCACATCAATTCAAGTATGGCACTAACCTGGTGACTCTATCTTATATTATCACTTGAGGACTGAAGATAAATTGGTAAATTTTTAGTAACTTGATACATTCGACTTGCAACAAAATTTTTAGGTATCAAACATATTTGGAGGAAGAAGTTAGTACTCAACTCAGTTCAAATGCATTCTTCAATTTGGCATTGACAAAAATATTTAGAGAAAAATTTTAACTGCATACACCATCCATTCTTTGACTCTGGACAATATGCCATGTTTATAGTCATTTGATGATAAAAAAATACAAGATCAGGACATAGAAAATAAGCCTATAATATTGAATGGTTAAATCATGTAAAACCCTTTAGAAATCCATAATATCTCTCTTTCAGAAAGCATGTCCCTAGTGCATCTGCAAATGCTGATAGAGGCACAGAGTACAATATGTACAGTTATTAAGAATTTCTTCCTGTCCAGCGGCCATATTGATATCCTTGTTAACTTGTAGGCAACCTTAAGAATTTTCCACAACTTATAATGTTCTCTAACACAATTGAGAAATATACAACCCAAAGGCAGAGCTCGCTTGCTCCAACCTAAATATTCAAGAGAAAATATGTAAATAAAAATTGTACACTACATAATAAATAGAAATGCATAACATGGCAATTAAAGTTTGAAGTTTGAATTTGAACTCTCAAGTTTGAAGCTGTAAGGTTGATAACTTCATGTTATGGATAATGGACCAATGTAACACATATACTTACTAGTTGCTAAATATAATTCATTGTAGAAGTTTCATGTGATGGAAGATTGCAGTTTGTTCTCATTAATTACCCCATATATCACAATCCACCACTGAAATGATTAGCATCCATGGTAATTTCTCTGGATGATGACTTTGGAACTGAATACAGCTGCAATGCCTTCAGTATGCATATCGAAGTTGTTCATGACCTATGTAGATGTATAGGTATGTTTTATTAAGCCAAAAAAATGAGCAACATGCCTCTCTGAGTTCAAGTATGTCTTCCTATGCCTAGATATGCAGGGTAAAATTTGTATCAGGCACTTCTATGCTTCCCATTTGGCCAGTAAAGCTCTTGAATACTACAAATTTTTCTCTACTTGAGGGTGTAATCTGTCTACTCCAAAGAATGAGTGACTATCACTAAAATGAATTTTATCATTGTTTTAACATCTCTTACTCA
Organism: Pseudotsuga menziesii; assembly: GCA_001517045.1. Taxonomy (NCBI): domain Eukaryota; kingdom Viridiplantae; phylum Streptophyta; class Pinopsida; order Pinales; family Pinaceae; genus Pseudotsuga; species Pseudotsuga menziesii. Next base: position 80,412 of record LPNX010330296.1, read on the forward strand.
TCAGCAGCGATGTTTTAGAGCAATCTTAGACCCTGTATTTTTTAAATACTAAAGTAAGAAGGCTTTTTGATGCAGGGTAAAATTTGTATCAAGCACTTCTCTGCTTCCCGTTTGGCAAGTAAAGCTCTTGAATACTGCAAATGTTTCTCTACTTGAGGGTGTAATATGTCTACTCCAAAGAATGAGTGATTATCACTCAAATGAATCGTATCACTGTTTTAACGTCTCTTTCTTATCGACAACGATGTTTTAGAGAAATATTAGACCCTGTATTTTTTAAATACTAAAGGAAGAAGGCTTCCTGATGCACATTTTCTACATCAATATTGAACTCGATTCTACATATACAACATTAGTCACCCCATGCAGAAGCAAAATCTAAGGTTGATGGTGAATTGTGCCTCATCCAGACATCATGCATGGTGAAGCTCACATTTCTATCATTTTAGTTAGCATCACCAGTAATCCCCATAAGAACACAGTCCATCCCTGAAATAATGAAAACGTTTTGTATCTCATAGAATGATTTCTCACCTGACTATCTTTGAGATGAACTTCGTAGCAATGTGGTAGTCACCACAAGCTCAGATTCTTGGTGATCTGGATGGGAATTCCAGGACTTGTATTAATAAGCCCAAAAGCAATGGCCATCTTCTCATTATGGCTTAAAACAAGGGATTTATTTTGCTCCTCTGACACATCATGTAGGACAAAACTCGTGTCAGGAACATACCCTGCCACCTTCATCTTGCTGGCCAAGCTCTCTAAAACCATGTATATTTTTTCAGACTGTGGGTTTGATCTATCTGCTGCAACAAATGAATGGACTGTCTTATTGATCTCAATCCAAATGCACCCTAGAATATTTTTTAACCCCTTGTGTTTCAGCATCGTTATCACTTTGGCTACATCATCCCATATTCCAGCTGCAGCATAGAGGTTTGAGAGCAATACAAAGTTTCCTCCATTCTTGGAACCTGACTCAAAAAGCTGTTCTGATGCCTATTCTCCTAGTTCTATGTTGCAATGAATTTTGCAGGTACCAAGTAAGACATTCCATACACTACAATCAAGCTCTATGGGCATCATCTTGATAAAATTTTGAGCTTCATCAAGATGTCCAGCATGACCAAGAATATCAACCTTGCATGCATAGTGCTCCATCCTATGGGTAATTCCATAATCTTGACTTAAGGAATTAAAGCATTTCCTGCCCAAATCCACCAAGCCTGCATGACTACATGCAGACAAAAAGCACGTAAAAGTGATATGATCTGGTTTAACTCCCATCTGTTGCATTTGGTAGAAAAAACTAAAGGCATGCTTACCAGAACCATGCATCCCATACCCATCAATCATTGTGTTCCAGGATACCAAATCTCTTTCAAACATATTGTCAAATATCTAACTAGCTAAATCTATGTTTCCACACTTGCAAATTATGTTTGACGAATTCACTAGTATATGATAATTGATTGAACCATTGATGGTTGATGAATGTTGTTATATGGTATTATGATTTATCATGTTATGGTTTATTTCATGTTTTTATGCTTTCCATGACTAATTCAACATTCTACAAGCATTTTTTGGCATATATGCATCAAAATATATTAAAAATATATATTATATAAAAATGCTCTCGAAATGATTCCAAACCAGAAGCTTCTGAAAATTTCACTTCCTGTTCTTGCTCCCTCTCTCACTCCCTAGTATCCTTGGTTTATTCATCACTAAAACAATTTCCTTTCATCCCAAACAAAATCCTCAAACTCTAGGTTCTTGGTCGTTGCCAACTATAATAGTAAGACAATTTTCTGTAGCTACACTTTCCTTGTAAAAAATGTATCAAAAGTGTGTTGTTTATACTGCAAACTATCTTCTTGTGACGGGTCAACCAAATCCACCATGTGATCAGCAAGTGCTTCAAACTCCAAGTGATGATTGATTACTTCATTTGTATGTGTGTAAGGGCTTCTTCATTATCAAGGTTAAAGTTACCAGTTGCAAGATCATCACCATGACAAGGTTCAAGTTACCAACTAACAAGATCATTGTCAAGATGTCTTCTTAAGCTCATATTTTACACCCTTGTATCCTTCAAATTCACAAGGATATTGTAACCCACAAATATGAACTATAACAGTTCTAATTTAGCTTTTTGAGCAGCAGATGTAATCTTTAGGACTATCAAACTTTGTCCTATTGAAAGTTAGAGTCTCGGTCCTCATTCTCAGTTGAAAGACAGATAATAGAGGTCATAGTGATAGTCTAAAACCCAGACACTAATCATTAAAATAGATCCTTCCTATAGGAAATAACCCTTGTCCATATCAAACCAAAATTAGAAGTACTAGATTTGCATACCATAGGATCTTATCCATGGTTAGAGAAAAATTTACGTGTATACTGCTGCAAATCATAATCTGAACTTCAATTGTCTACTATGTTTTCTGCGTTCTGCTATAGTCTGTTATTGTACCCAAAATATCTTGTATCTTATCTTTTGAAAGGTGCTTCTTCTCGGTCTTTGAATACATAAACCTTTACGAAAATGATCAGACTTTTGTATTCAAAAATGTATCTTATATCTTATCCTGTTGTCTATGTGGAGTGACACTTTTGTTTGAATGATATCCATGTGTCTTTAAATTAGAAGTACCAGATTTGCATACCATAGGATCTTATCCATGGTTAGAGAAAAATTTACGTGTATACTACTGCAAATCATAATCTGAACTTCAATTGTCTACTATGTTTTCTACGTTCTACTACAGTCTATTATTGTACCCAAAATATCTTGTATCTTATCTTTTGAAAGGTGCTTCTTCTCGGTCTTTGAATACATAAACCTTTACGAAAATGATCAAACTTTTGTCTTCAGAAATGTATCTTAGATCTTATCCTGATGTCTATGTGGAGTGACACTTTTTTTTTGAATGATAGCCATGTGTCTTTGTGTTTATGTTATCAAATTAGAATTCTACTAGAAGAATCTTCGTTGCATACTTACATCATAGTATTAATTGGTATATGCCAAACAAATTGACTAGGGTAGACTTATGACAGTCTTGTCCTATAGTTAGTGAGTCTTAGAATTTGATCTTATGTGAAAGTCTTCAAATACAATACTATATTTACATACCTTGATTGTCTTTCTTGACATGATGAAGAATCAGAGTTAGAAAATTGATAATTAATTTATTTTTCTTAAGACTGCACCTGTACCTTGTACTTGGATAGTTTTCTCCTTGTTTCACCAAATTCAAAACACCACACTTCTTGACTGTAGATATTTTGTTGTTATCTTAGTCTTCTCAACTATCTCTTAATATGCACCCACCGAATACATAGGAAACAAATCCCCATATGCTTAACAACATCAAAATAATTTTCAGAGTATCCATTCTGTCATGGAAGAAACCCACTGATAATATGGGCACAATGGGGAGGGCCAGAGGGCTAATGACATTTGAGAATAAGGAATAAACCAAAAAGATCAAACCCACTACACCCACAACAAAAACCTGCCATCCTATTCCAAACCATATCAATTTCATGTAGTAGGAAACTAACACTGTTGTGAAACTCTCATTTTCTTCTTTCATATCTCTAAACTCCCCACCAACAAACAATCCAATTATTCACACCACAGTTGCAACTATGGATGTGAAAATTTGTATCTCCAGAACTACTGCAAAAGCCTCCTTCTTTAAAACCCCATTGAATACAAGCTGCATCAATGGAAGGATCAGTCCATACATTGTAGAAGCTACAACGGTGCAAATGAAGCCTATTATGTACTTGGAATTATTCACTCCCTTAGGCCTGTCACTGTCTGAATGAATCCCATGCATTATTGCACTCAAAGAAAGCAAAACAAGAAAATTCAGGATAAATGGGGCAATCTTTTTCCTGTTAAAGATGAATGCAAATACAGCATTAAAGGCCAATTGACTTGAACAAAGAAGAGAATAGGTTGAAATGGGCATATAAGAGATACCCCAAGAGTAAAGCAGATTGTCTCCAACTACAATCAATCCTAGGGAAACATAAATAAGGACCAATCTGGGTGTTAGGCATGTAATCTTAGATACTAGATTTCCTTGATAAAATACCAAAGGTATGAAAAAAATTGGACATCATGCTGATTGCACAAGGGTTGAAAGAGCAGCTAACTATGTGTCACTGCTGGGCATGACTGTGTCTTTGCTAGGCATAACTGAGTGTCTCTGCTAGTGTGATTGTGTGTCACTCCTGGCATAATTTAGCGTGTTTCATAGTATGATTGTGTGCACTACTAGGCATGATTGTGTCTCTTCTAGGAATAACTGAGTGTCATTGCTAGTGTGACTATGTGTCAGTGCTGCTTGTGACATTATGAACCTGGGCCATGACCTTATGAACCGAGTGCAATCTACAATTTTAACTTATCTGCTAGTATTCATCAACACGAAATAAGAAAATGAAATTATTTTCTATGCTTGAAAGAGCAAATATAGATAGCTATGATAAAATGGTCAAAATGTTTTACAAGATGAGTTTATATATTTTGATTTCACTTCCCAATCATAGATCTGGCATATGTGCTTGTGGTAGAAAGATTACATAACCAATTGGAATTGATTTTCTACCCATTCCCATAGACGTGCCAATGTTGAGTTAACAATGAACTTTGTGTACTTTTATTTTAGGGTGCATACAAAACACTTTAACTCAATGGTTCTTTTCATAAATTGGACAATGTAGTAGAAGAAATATTTTTAGAATCATCTTATTCAGAGTTGAAACAACATTTCAAGTGTCTTGGTCCATAGTTATGTTTTATGGTGGTTTGTATGACCCATTCTTATTTTTTGAGTCATCCTCTTGGTCCTAATTTGGAGTGGGATGAAGTTGTCTCTGCTGGGAATAACTGAGTGTCTCTACTGGACAACGTTGTGATCTCTATGGGAAGCTTGGATAGAGCTATGATTCTTGTGGGATCAGTTCTTTCTCTCTGGAGGCAAAAATGGCTTGGAAATGCTATTTTATGGCATCCTATGCATGTTTAAACATTCCATTTTGGAATAAAATTGAGATCTTGTTAATTTCAGTGAATCCTTCTTTGGTTGAATCTTCAAACATAATCATCCTCACTACCTACTGGGCATTCAAACCATATATTTTGCAGCAACAAGGATCTCCACAAAAAATAAGCCCACTAGCAAGGCTAAGAAGTGAACATACTTGCAAAAATACTTTTAATTATGTTGCAAACCTTCTTAACAAACTGACACATCCAAAATCATGTTCAACATAAGCTTGTTTCTCATAACAACTATGATTTCCAACTTTGAAGCCCTTGTTACGAAATCGTCTTTTAGTCAGGTGAGGCATATAGAATGAAGCACACAACAATCCTCATATTGAAGGAAACCCTTGCATTGTAAAAAGATTATACCCATTTGAGACATTTATATTTTTATATTTGAGTCCACCTTTTATTAAGTTTGGTTTCAATAGAAAATTTGGGGATCATCTTCTTCTACAATTCTACCAAGTCCTATATCAAGAATTTATAAAATATTTATTTCATCTATTATTTTTTTGCTGGAATTTTTGAACCATAACTTAAAACATACTTTACGTCTTTTTACAATATTACTTCTTTGCTTGAACCTCTAGAGAAGCTTTGTGACTGAGTTCTTCTCTTTTACAATAACTTAAATCTATTATGTTAGTTGATCTTTAATATTTGATTTATTGGATAGCTTTATGACCTGTGAATTTTGGTTGTACTTATGCCACTTAAACAATCATTAAAACAAGACATGTTAGACTTTTAGTACCTCAAAAAGTGTTCAGTAGAATGTCATTTAATGACAACAGTAGTAGTATGCCCTCCTTCAGCAGTTCTGTGCAACAATAATAAGGGTGTAGGAGCATTCATGGAGGAGAAATATAGAGAAGGCATGAATGTGCTATCCTCAATGTAGTTCTAGTTTAGAATCTAGATATTTTTTATATTAAGCAGTTCAGTCCTATTTCTAAGTTTGTTTTAGTTAGTAGTTGCATGCACAATTAGGCCACTTTACATTTGCATTCATTCCAAGATAGATGGGGTATAGATCACTAGAAGAGAGAGATGCATGCATTCATACTTTCACTCTCCTCTAGTGGGTGCAACTACCTAGGAATAGTTCTTTCATGCAAGTTGAGGGCATTAGTCCTAAGGCCAATAAGAGATCTAGGGTTTAGGTTTTTTTTCCAGTTAAGGTGTTGTAGTGCATATGTCCAAATTAATTTGTACCTCCTAGTCTATAAAGGAGAAGGTAGGGGTATAGGTTTTATTCATTTCATTGTTTTATTAGTTGGTGAAGAGAAGAGTTTGAATATGTCAGTGAATTTTCTTTTTGCAAGACTATTAAACAATGATGTGCTTTGAATTTCAAATCTATGTACTCGCTGCTACTTTCTTCAGTTTGATGTGTTTTGGTTTCTAGTAAAATCCAATTGTAGTTTTGATAGAGATTTGAGTTTTCTATTTTCTTAAGTAGGTATGTTAGATTTCAAACTAGGACGGTTTCCATGTGCTATGGAATTTCAACAAGATCTATTTTTTTACTTAAAATTTATGTTTTAACTCTCAAAATTTTAGCTGGATCAATTATGTTGCCACTTAAATTTAAGTTTAAACTTGATGCATGAGCATTGTATCCTAGGGAAGCTTGTAAATCGAGCCTTCTAAAAGGCCTAAGTATTGTAAGAGGATAAGTTCCTCATGATAAATATCTACAAGGTGGAATGTTAATGATAGGTTACAGGATAGGCTATATAAGTTTTAGTGTATTGCCATGTAATCAAATTGTTTTCTAATTTTAGTAGATCATTGAACAAATATAGGAGCTAGTTGTATTGTTGTCATATTTCTAGTAAAGAAAGGGGATCATTGGTTTCCGATAGTAATGAAAACATGTGTTCGTACAAGTAACCAACAAGGAAACACCACATGGAGAGCCTTGTAATAAATGGATACATGTGTCAAACTAGGGATTATTAAACCCACAAATTAAAATTCCCTCCATGTCATGATGGTGTACTCTACAACAAGGTTTTCCTTTGCCGACCCTTAGATACTCAAAGTTGTGTACTGACCCTTTTTACCATTATAGAGAACTCTATAAGTTAGGTTCCCAAATTCTCAAAGAGTGCTAGCTCAATGGAAGAGCGCATGCCTTACAAGTAGGAGGTTGGTGGTTCAATTCCTCCAGGCCCTAATGATATTATAATATTGGTTAAAAACAACTAAATTATTAACCAGAAATAAGAGATAAGTGACCAAACAATGAGAAATAAGTGACCAATTGAAATCACCAAAATTTCTATATAAAATTACTAAAAATGACTAAATTAGTGACCAAAAATAAGAGATGCAAAACTAGGCTAAATTAGTGACCACAAAATGAGAGATGCAAAACTAGGCATTGCAGATGATGGAATACGTGGTGCTAATGATGAATCCAAACATGGCGTTGATATGGTAGCAAAATAAGACGCAAAACTAGGCATTAAAATGATGCAACTCGTGGTGCTAATGATGAAGCCAAACATGGCATTGATATGGTAGCAAAATAAGATGCTACTTTGGATGCAAAACATGGCGCTACATAGGAAGAAAAATATGGTGCAAAAATAGAAGAAATATTTGGTGTCATTTTGGTAGCAAAACACAATAAAAAAAGGAAGCAAAAATTGGTGCAAATTTGGAAGTGAAAATTGACACATATTTGGAAGTAAAACATGGTGCAAAATGGGATGCTAAAGTGGTAGCAAAAATGGATGCAATATTGGATGCTAATTTGGATGCTAACATGGTTCTATTAAGGATGAAAATATAACACCAACAGGGATGCCATTTAAGAATAAAAAGCAGACACTCGCTAGGAATCAAAATATGATGTTATTTAGGAAGCAAAGTTGGACACTATTCTGGAAGCAAAAAAATAGACGCCATTTTGGACATCATAAAGGATGCTATCTAGGAAGCAAAAAAAGATGTTTTTTGAGACGCTTTAAGTTTTGTCCATGATGCGTCCCATTTAGCGTCTAGTTTGGCCACTCAATGTAAAAAAAATTTACACTAAAAAGGGATGCTAATTCCAGGATTTGTTGTAGTGATTAGAGGGGGGGATCATTTGAGACAGTCTTTAGTCGATGCATTGGACACAATAACAAACACAATTGCCAATTCCCAAGGATCTCTATACAACATTAGCTCATAAAAATAATCCAAGAGATAATAATACTCCGATGGATTGAGTTATAAAGACATCAAAGACCTAAATATTACAAAAGACCAATTATTTTCATTATTTTGGGACCCTAGCACCGGATTGGTTCCACCCACCAGTCGAGCACACATTTCCATAGACTGATGCATGGAACCAAATATAAAGACCAATTGGATGGATCATTTGTATATGGTCTTCAATGAATACCCTCATGGGAATAGGGACATCCCATTTTATTTTATTAGGAAGTTGTATGCAGAATTCATCCTAGGGAAACATGTTAACTATTTCGATATCTTAGGCTTCTAGGGTGTTGTTCATGGGATGCCCCAAGATAGGGAAGGGGCCAAGATGGATCCTAACCATGTTCCATGCCCTCCATGCACACCAAAACCCCCTCAACTATATCCTCCTGTGGGTCCTATGATTGAGGATACACAGGAGGCCTTATTTGACTTGGCAGATACATTGCTTCAGCATGGGACTGATGTCCAAGGGGCTGGCACTTCTAAGGATGACCCATCTATAGATCACACAGGAGATGTAGAGAATTCATAGCATCGTGTTACTCCACACCCTTGCACATCATGTGGAGTCATATGCTATGGCCTTGCTTTAGACTTTCGGGACGATGGATTACTTCGATTTGTAAGTAAAACTCATTATTTTTATATTATATTTTGTTTCATATCACAATTTTAAATTGTTTCACAATTTATTTCTATTTAATTATCTAACAAATTATGTGAACAAATATACAGCTAGTGTCCCATGGAACACCAGATTCGCATAGTCCGCCGATCAATGTTGAGAACATTGATGCGGCTGTCAATATTGCACATGGGTTTGGTTCTTCACCATTAGCAGTAAGAACTACACTTGTTAATTTGTCAACTTTATTTACATATTTATAGTAGATATTTTAGCATTCAATACATCCTAATTTTATACAACATGTTTTATGTAGGGTGATTAGGATGAGTACATTGAATCTTAACCTAGTCCCTCTCATGCAGAGGTAGATTCCCAAACATGGGTATTATTTTAAATATGCTTTAATTATGCTTTTAATTATGTTTCACTTTATTTGGAAAAATAATTTATCATCCATCATGTATATGTCTCGTTTTCTTTCTATTATCTGACATTGACATATGTTACGTTATGCAGGAAACCATTGAGCCATTGATGCTTGAAGAGCACCAACGTGAGGTTGTTTCTGACCCACCTCTTCCCCCCCGCCAGGTACATGTATGTTTCTCTTTCTTTGAAAACATCATTTTTAGTCCATGTAGTATATATGTCTATGATTCTTTTTATTATCTGAATTTGACATATGTTATTTTATGCCAGCTTCTATTGAGGCACCTGTGCTTGAAGAGCACGAGATTGATGACCCACCTATGACGAGCTAGTAGGTACATTTATGTATTGCTTTCTTTTAATTGTGATTTTAATGATTCAACATGTACTTTTTAAATTTTTTGAAATTTTCTAATTGTATCTTTATCCTTTTGTACGTAGGAATGTGAGTTTGATGAATATGTCCAAAAAGCAAGCTTCTTCACTAGTACAAGTAGAGGTCCTTTTTTCTCGTTGCTAGTTAATCGATCCACTGGTTACACACCTCCTCACGTCCCCCAGGTATATTTATACATTGCAACTCTTGCTTATATTGCTTTTTGTACATGCAAGAATCTTTTTCCTTGTTGCCCCCATTGATATGTCTCTTTTTCTTTGTATTATCTGACATTGACATATATGTTACTTTATGCAAGAATCTATTGAGACAGTGGTGCTTGAAGAGCACCAAAGTGATTTTGTTTTCGACCCACCTCTGACAAGGCAGCAAGTAAGTTTATGTATCACTTTCTTTGTACGTTTGTGTATGGCTTTCCATGATTTGGTGCTTTCTCTTTGTATGCTTTTGTAGGTTTATGTATCTCTTTGACATATGTTACTTTATGCAGGAATCTATTGAGACAGTGGTGCTTGAATATCACCAAGCGAGGTTGTTTTCGACCCACCTTGGACGATCCAACAGGTAACTTTATGTATTGCTTTATTTGTACATTTATGTATGGATTTCCCTAATTTGGTGCTTCCTCTTTGTATGTTTTTGAAGGTTTATGTATCGCTTTGACATATGTTACTTGATGCAAGAATCTATTGAGACAGTGGTGCTTAAAGAGCACCAAATAAAGGTTGTTGTCGACCCACCTCTTCCCCCCAGCCAAGTACATGTATGTTTCGCTTTCTTTGGAAACATCATTTTTCGTCCATGTAGTATATATGTCTCTGATTCTTTTTATTATCTGAAATTGACATATATGTTACTTTATGCAGGATTCTAGTGAGGCATCGGTTCTTGAAGAGCACCAAATCGATGACCCACCTCCGATGAGCCAGCAGGTACATTTATGTATCTCTTTCTTTGTATGTTTGTGTATTGCTTTCTCTGATTTGGTGCTTGAAGAGACCCAAATCGGTAACCCACCTCTTCCCCCACAATGTACATGTATATTTGTTGACATTGGCATATATATTTTTTATGCAGCTTGATAGTGAGCAAGTGGTGCTTGAAGAGCACCCAATCAGGGTCTCTATTAGTGAGGAACCATGACCCACCATTACTTTCTCACATATAGTAAGTAAAAATGTTATTTTGGTTTTGGAATTTAAACGAATGTACATAGAATTTTTATAGGTTGGTAAACTAACTTACAAAATTTGGTTTTTCTGCAGTCTCCACTGATGCGACCTATCCCTCTTGTTCAACGATGGGGATCACCAGTGAGCAGTCGGAAAACAAAGCTAGACTTCTCCGAAGACATTGGCAGTGGCAACGAAAGGGGGGATAACTAGAATAAATGTATAAGGGGGATACATAGATGTAAATTTTTGTTCATATACACACATAGATGTACTTTTTTATCCACTATTTTGTATTATGGCCATGTGGCATGCCAATTTTTGTAACATTATTTCTATACATATATAGTATAAATAAAGGTTCAAATTTATACATATATGGTTGACTTGATCTTGGAACATGATATGTGTGGTTCACATATGTGCTAACTTATGAATTTCCAATACTTAAAGGAAGAATTTATGGCTATCCTCAACTTTTTAACATCATAACCATACAATACACTAACTAAATTACATACACTAACAATCATAACACTAAGTCATGCATGGATGTGAAATATACCATATCATACCCTAAAATACCCTATGATACTAACATCATACCATTCTAACATACAATAACATACCCTACAATATTCTATGATACTAACATCATACCATACTCACATACCATACCATTGTAATATACCATACACTAACATCATAACACTAAGTCATGCATGCATGTGTAATATACCATATCATGCCCTACAATACCCTATGATACTAACATCATACCATACTAACATACATCATACCCTACAATACCCTACAATACCCCACAATACTAACATCATACCCTACAAAGCCTAGTTGGTTTTCAATATGTACATACATCCATGTGTTTCTAGTTCCATCTCATAACTTGTAAAGAGGTCACTAAACCATATTTCCATGTCATAACTTGTCAACCCTAGTGATATCACGCAAATTGGTGTTCATGAAACCCTAATTGGTTTCCAATTTGTACATGTGCATGTGTTTCTAGTTCCATCTCTTAACTTGTAAATTGCTCACTAAACCCTAGTTCCTTCTCATTATTTGTCAACCCTAGTTGGTTTCCAATTTCTAGTTCACTCTCTTAACTTGTAAATTGCTTACTAAACTCTCGTTCCATTGCATACCTTGTCAACCCTAGTGATAGCATGCAAATTGGTGTTCATGAAATCCTAGTTGGTTTCCAATTTGTACACATCCATGTGTTTCTAGTTCCGTCTCATAACTTGTAAATTGCTCACTAAACCCTAGTTCCATCTCATACCTTATCAACCCTAGTTGGTGCATGCAAATTGGTGTTCCTGAAAGCCTATTTGGTTTCCGATTTGTACATGGCCATGTGTTTCTTGTTCCCTCTCTTAACTTGTAAATTGCTCACTAAACCCTAGTTCCATCTCATTATTTGTCAACCCTACTGATAGCATGCAAATTGGTGTTCATGAAAACCTAGTTGGTTTCCGATTTGTACATGTCCATGTGTTTCTAGTTCCGTCTCATAACTTGTAAAGAGCTCACTAAATCCTAGTTCCATCTCATTATTTGTCAACACTAGTGATAGCATGCAAATTGGTGTTCATGAAAACCTAGTTGATTTTTGATTTGTACATGTCCTTGTGTTTCTAGTTCCGTATCATAACTTGTAAATTGCTCACTAAACCCTAGTTCCATCTCATTATTTGTCAACCCTGGTGATAACATGCAAATTGGTGTTCATGAAAACCTATTTGGTTTCCAATTTGTACATGGCCATGTGTTTCTCATTCCCTCTCTTAACTTGTAAATTGCTCACTAACCCTAGTTCCATCTCATTAATTGTCAACCCTAGTGATAGCATGCAAATCGGTGTTCATGAAAGCCTAGTTGGTTTCCGATTTGTACATGTCCATGTGTTTCTAGTTACGTCTCATGACTTGTAAAGAGATCACTAAACCCTAGTTCCATCTCATTATTTGTCAACCCTAGTGATATCATGCAAATTGGTGTTCATGAAAGCCTAGTTGGTTTCTGATTTGTACATGTCCATGTGTTTCTAGTTTCATCTCATAACTTGTAAAGAGCTCACTAAACCCTAGTTCCATCTCATTATTTGTCAACCCTAGTGATAACATTCAAATTGGTGTTCATGAAATCCTAGTTGGTTTCTGATTTGTACATGGCCATGTGTTTCTCGTTCCCTCTCTTAACTTATAAATTGCTCACTAAACCCTAGTTCCATCTCATTATTTCTCAACCCTAGTGATAGCATGTGAATTGGTGTTCATGAAAGCCTAGTTGGTTTCCGATTTGTACATGGCCATGTGTTTCTAGTTCCCTCTCTTAACTTGTAAATTTTTCACTAAACCCTAGTTCCATCTCATTATTTTTCAACCCTAGTGATAGCATGCAAATTGGTGTTCATGAAAGCCTAGTTGGTTTCCGATTTGTACATGTCCATGTCTTTCTAGTTCTATCTCATAACTTGTAAAGAGCTCACTAAACCCTAGTTCCATCTCATTATTTGTCAACCCTAGTTGGTGCATGCAAATTGGTGTTCATGAAATCCTAGTTGGTTTTTGATTTGTACATGTCCATGTGTTTCTAGTTCTGTCTCATAACTTGTAAAGAGCTCACTAAACCCTAGTTCTATCTAATTATTTTTCAACCCTAGTGATAGCAAGCAAATTGGTGTTCATGAAAGCCTAGTTGGTTTCCTATTTGTAAAAGGACATGTGTTTCTCGTTCCCTCTCTTAACTTGTAAATTGCTCACTAAACCCTAGTTCCATCTCATTATTTGTCAACCCTAGTGATAGCATGCAAATTTGTGTTCATGAAAACCTAGTTGGTTTCGGATTTGTACATGTCCATGTGTTTCTAGTTCTGTCTCATAAGTTGTAAATTGCTCACTAAACCCTAGTTACATCTCATTATTTGTCAACTCTAGTTATAGTATGCAAATTTTTGTTCATGAAATCCTAGTTGGTTTCTGATTTGTACATCTCCATGTGTTTCTCGTTCCCTCTCTTAACTTGTAAATTGCTCACTAAACCCTAGTTCCATCTCATTATTTGTCAACCCTAGTGATAGCATGCAAATTGGTGTTCATGAAATCCTAGTCGGTTTCCAATTTGTACATGGCCATGTGTTTCTAGTTCTGTCTCATAAGTTGTAAATTGCTCACTAAACCCTAGTTCCATCTCATTATTTATCAACTCTAGTTATAGCATGCAAATTGTTGTTCATGAAATCCTAGTTGGTTTCCGATTTGTACATCTCCATGTGTTTCTCGTTCCCTCTCTTAACTTGTAAATTGCTCACTAAACCCTAGTTCCATCTCATTATTTTTCAACCCTAGTGATAGCATGCAAATTGGTGTTCATGAAAGCCTAGCTGGTTTCCAATTTGTACATGTCCATGTGTTTCTAGTTCCGTCTCATAAGTTGTAAATTGCTTACTAAACCCTAGTTCCATCTCATTATTTGTCAACTCTAGTTATAGCATGCAAATTTCTGTTCATGAAATCCTAGTTGGTTTCCGATTTGTACATCTCCATGTGTTTTTCATTCCCTCTCTTAACTTTTAAATTGCTCACTAAACCCTAGTCCCATCTCATTATTTGTCAACCCTAGTGATAGCATGCAAATTAGTGTTCATAAAAGCCTAGTTGGTTTCTGATTTGTACATGTCCATGTGTATCTAGTTCGGTCTCATATCTTGTAAAGAGCTCACTAATCCCTAGTTCCATCTCATTATTTGTCAACCCTAGTGATAACATGCAAATTGGTGTTCATGAAAGCCTAGTTGGTTTTCGATTTGTACATGGCCCTGTGTTTCGCGTTCCCTCTCCTAACTTGTAAATTGCTCACTAAACCCTAGTTCAATCTCATTATTTGTCAACCCTAGTGATAGCATGCAAATTGGTGTTCATGAAATCCTAGTTGGTTTTTGATTTGTACATGTCCATGTGTTTCTAGTTCCATCTCATAACTTGTAAATTTCTCACTAAACCCTAGTTCCATCTCATTATTTGTCAACCCTAGTTATAGCATGCATATTGGTGTTCATGAAAGCCTAGTTGGTTTCTTATTTGTACATGGCCATGTGTTTCTAGTTTCGTCTCATAACTTGTAAATTACTCACTAAATCCTATTTCCATCTCATTATTTGTCAACCCTAGTGATAGCATGCAAATTGGTGTTCATGAAAGCCTAGTTGGTTTCTGATTTGTACATGTCCATGTGTTTCTAGTTCCGTCTCATAACTTGTAAAGAGCTCACTAAACCCTAGTTCCATCTCATTATTTGTCAACCCTAGTGATAGCATGGAAATTGGTGTTCATGAAATCCTAGTTGGTTTCCGATTTGTACATGTCCATGTGTTTCTAGTTCTGTCTCATAATTTGTAAAGAGCTCACTAAACCCTAGTTCCATCTCATTATTTGTCAACCCTAGTGATAGCATGCAAATTGGTGTTTATGAAAGCCTAGTTGTTTTCCAATTTGTACATGGCCATGTGTTTCGCACTCCCTCTCTTAACTTGTAAATTGCTCACTAAACCCTAGTTCCATCTCATTATTTGTCAACCCTAGTGATAGCATGAAAATTGGTGTTCATGAAAGCCTAGTTGGTTTCCGATTTGTACATGTCCATGTGTTTCTAGTTTCGTCTCATAACTTGTAAAGAGCTCACTAAACCCTAGTTCCATCTCATTATTTGTCAACCCTGGTGATAGCATGCAAATTGGTGTTCATGAAAGCCTAGCTGGTTTCCGATTTGTACATGTCCATGTGTTTCTAGTTCTGTCTCATAACTTGTAAAGAGCTCACTAAACCCTAGTTCCATCTCACTATTTGTCAACCCTAGTTATAGCATGCAAATTGGTGTTCATGAAAGCCTAGTTGGTTTCCGATTTGTACATGGCCATGTGTTTCTCATTCCCTCTCTTAACTTGTAAATTTTTCACTAAACCCTAGTTCCATCTCATTATTTTTCAACCCTAGTGATAGCATGCAAATTGGTGTTCATGAAAGCCTAGTTGGTTTCCGATTTGTACATGTCCATGTCTTTCTAGTTCTATCTCATAACTTGTAAAGAGCTCACTAAACCCTAGTTCCATCTCATTATTTGTCAACCCTAGTTGGTGCATGCAAATTGGTGTTCATGAAAGCCTAGTTGGTTTTTGATTTGTACATGTCCATGTGTTTCTAGTTCTGTCTCATAACTTGTAAAGAGCTCAGTAAACCCTAGTTCTATCTAATTATTTTTCAACCCTAGTGATAGCAAGCAAATTGGTGTTCATGAAAGCCTAGTTGGTTTCCTATTTGTACAAGGACATGTGTTTCTTGTTCCCTCTCTTAACTTGTAAATTGCTCACTAAACCCTAGTTCCATCTCATTATTTGTCAACCCTAGTGATAGCATGCAAATTTGTGTTCATGAAAGCCTAGTTGGTTTCTGATTTGTACATGTCCATGTGTTTCTAGTTCTGTCTCATAAGTTGTAAATTGCTCACTAAACCCTAGTTACATCTCATTATTTGTCAACTCTAGTTATATTATGCAAATTGTTGTTCATGAAATCCTAGTTGGTTTCTGATTTGTACATCTCCATGTGTTTCTCGTTCCCTCTCTTAACTTGTAAATTGCTCACTAAACCCTAGTTCCATCTCATTATTTGTCAACCCTAGTGATAGCATGCAAATTGGTGTTCATGAAATCCTAGTTGGTTTCCAATTTGTACATGGCCATGTGTTTCTAGTTCTGTCTCATAAGTTGTAAATTGCTCACTAAACCCTAGTTCCATCTCATTATTTGTCAACTCTAGTTATAGCATGCAAATTGCTGTTCATGAAATCCTAGTTGGTTTCCGATTTGTACATCTCCATGTGTTTCTCGTTCCCTCTCTTAACTTGTAAATTGCTCACTAAACCCTAGTTCCATCTCATTATTTTTCAACCCTAGTGATAGCATGCAAATTGGTGTTCATGAAAGCCTAGCTGTTTTCCAATTTGTACATGTCCATGTGTTTCTAGTTCCGTCTCATAAGTTGTAAATTGCTCACTAAACCCTAGTTCCATCTCATTATTTGTCAACTCTAGTTATAGCATGCAAATTTATGTTCATGAAATCCTAGTTGGTTTCTGATTTGTATATCTCCATGTGTTTTTCATTCCCTCTCTTAACTTTTAAATTGCTCACTAAACCCTAGTCCCATCTCATTATTTGTCAACCCTAGTGATAGCATGCAAATTGGTGTTCATGAAAGCCTAGTTGGTTTCCGATTTGTACATGTCCATGTGTATCTAGTTTGGTCTCATATCTTTTAAAGAGCTCACTAATCCCTAGTTCCATCTCATTATTTGTCAACCCTAGTGACAACATGCAAATTGGTGTTCATGAAAGCCTAGTTGGTTTTCGATTTGTACATGGCCCTATGTTTCGCGTTCCCTCTCCTAACTTGTAAATTGCTCACTAAACCCTAGTTCAATCTCATTATTTGTCAACCCTAGTGATAGCATGCAAATTGGTGTTCATGAAATCCTAGTTGGTTTTCGATTTGTACATGTCCATGTGTTTCTAGTTCCATCTCATAACTTGTAAATTGCTCACTAAACCCTAGTTCCATCTCATTATTTGTTAACCCTAGTTATAGCATGCATATTGGTGTTCATGAAAGCCTAGTTGGTTTCTTATTTGTACATGGCCATGTGTTTCTAGTTTCGTCTCATAACTTGTAAATTACTCACTAAATCCTATTTCCATCTCATTATTTGTCAACCCTAGTGATAGCATGCAAATTGGTGTTCATGAAAGCCTAGTTGGTTTCTGATTTGTACATGTCCATGTGTTTCTAGTTCCGTCTCATAACTTGTAAAGAGCTCACTAAACCCTAGTTCCATCTCATTATTTGTCAACCCTAGTGATAGCATGCAAATTGGTGTTCATGAAATCCTAGTTGGTTTCCGATTTGTACATGTCCATGTATTTCTAGTTCTGTCTCATAACTTGTAAAGAGCTCACTAAACCCTAGTTCCATATCATTATTTGTCAACCCTAGTGATAGCATGCAAATTGGTGTTTATGAAATCCTAGTTGTTTTCCAATTTGTACATGGCCATGTGTTTCGCACTCCCTCTCTTAACTTGTAAATTGCTCACTAAACCCTAGTTCCATCTCATTATTTGTCAACCCTAGTGATAGCATGCAAATTGGTGTTCATGAAAGCCTAGTTGGTTTCCGATTTGTACATGTCCATGTGTTTCTAGTTTCGTCTCATAACTTGTAAAGAGCTCACTAAACCCTAGTTCCATCTCATTATTTGTCAACCCTGGTGATAGCATGCAAATTGGTGTTCATGAAAGCCTAGTTGGTTTCCGATTTGTACATGTCCATGTGTTTCTAGTTCTGTCTCATAACTTGTAAAGAGCTCACTAAACCCTAGTTCCATCTCATTATTTGTCAACCCTAGTTATAGCATGCAAATTGGTGTTCATGAAAGCCTAGTTGGTTTCTTATTTGTACATGGCCATGTGTTTCTCATTCCCTCTCTTAACTTGTAAATTTCTCACTAAACCCTAGTTCCATCTCATTATTTGTCAACCATAGTGATAGCATGCAAATTGGTGTTCATGAAATCCTAGTTGGTTTCCGATTTGTACATGGCCATGTGTTTCTAGTTCCCTCTCTTAACTTGTAAATTGCTCACTAAACCCTAGTTCCATCTCATTATTTGTCAACCCTAGTGAGAGCATTCAAATTGGTGTTCATGAAAGTCTAGTTGGTTTCCAATTTGTACATGTCCATGTGTTTCTAGTTCCGTCTCATAACTTGTAAAGAGCTCACTAAACCCTAGTTCCATCTCATTATTTTTCAATCCTGGTGATAGCATGCAAATTGGTGTTCATGAAATCCTAGTTCATTTCCAATTTGTACATGGAAATGTAATTAAATGTATATTAAACTAAAAACATCAAGAAATGTAAATTTCAACAACTCGAGAGCATGTTCTTTTCTGAATTCTATTTGGTTGTGTCTAAAGACACCATTCTTGGCACCTCCAATGTGCTGTAGATGGTGTTTGTATCCTAGGCACACGAAAGGATATACATTAGTAAGATCATAAGAAAAAATAAGAACCCAATGAAAATGTGTAAACATGATTTATAGATAACGCACCCATGGTTGTATGATTGTGTTTATAGTGTCTAGTATCCTCTGAATAATATTATGTCTGTGAATGGTATCAGTCAATCACAGGTTTATTACATTAGGAATAAAGTAAGGCTAAATAATTGAAATTGTGCTTCAGAATTCACTTTAAAGGTTAAATAGTGCACCTGACAATGCACTCATACAAGTAGGCCATCCGGATCATCTCTGGTGCCGATGGTGTCCATCAATCTTTCGTGATCTATATGAGGTGTAAGTATCGTACATGTGACCTTTTTTTGTGACCAAGTGTATGCAGCTTGATGTTTATACCAACTAATAGGTTGGTGAAGTGGTATACAATAGCTCTTGGTCTATAAACCTGATATACATACCCACCCTTCCTTTTATGTTGTGCTGCAAGTGTCAAGTACTCCCCTTTTATAACCATCGAGCCAATTGAGAATTCAATATTTTCATAATCTGTAACAGGTTTGAGAATGGTTTGTTTACCCTCTAAGCAATGTGCCAAACAATAGTCTGAACCCCATTCATTATTTTTGGGGGAACCCACTACATATATCTGACCTGTGAAAGGAAATAGGTCAACTTAACAATACATTTTTTAAATAAGGTCTTGCATTTCTAATTTCTACATAAATTAAATTCTACATAGGTCGAGTAAACAATACATAAATGCATTTTCTAATTTAGGTACTACTCATGTACCTGCTTGTATGAGATCAGATATGTGATCATAGTCTGTAGAAATATGTGTTTGATCATCTTCCAAATGGTCTATTTCATTAACCCCATTGAAATTGGTGCCAAGTGTCACTTAATCCTATGTATCAATGGTATCTATATACTCACAATCATCCCATTCACCGATGCTACAGGAACTGCAAAAGAAAGCCTTCAATATTGTCCATATTTGTAGGGATGAGATGTTTGAGCTTCTAATTGAATGAAACTATCGAGTTCCATGCACTGTGTTCACTCGATGTGTTTGTGATCGGTCCACATTTTTCACCTTCCAGAATATTCTTCGCACTAGGTGTTTCCTTGTTGCTTATTCTCCCATGACAAATGCACACCATTTCACTATAGATGCAGCATCTCGAAGGTGAGCACCTGTAAAATTCATCTCTTCCCTTCGAAGGGTAGTTTTAATGCATGCACCAGCACCATCGTGCTCTCCTTTGCCATGACCAGTTTCAAAGTAGTTCCATACATGTGGCACCTTGTAATTTATGTGCAACAAACACAACCGTTCAAATACATGTGCATTCTTGAACTGTCCAGCACAACCATCTGACCAAATGAAATAACGATAAAATGGTATATCCATAGCTATCACATGATCATAGAATAATTTAAAGCAATGTTGCACGTAATGGATGTCATGGGTCCGGTCGTCACTTATGTAGAAGTGACTTTCTTTCAGTATCACACGTTTCTCTTCATTGCTATCTGGCCCATGTTGATACGTGATATGCACCATTATGCTCACCTATTTTGAGTGATAGTATTGACTTTGTATTTCATTTTGTGGTTGTAGGGTGTAATTTTCCGCAAAGTCAACCACTGATAGTATTGTTCTGAGAGGGAAGGTGTCCCGGCATATTCTGAATTGCTCATCTTGCCACCATTCCATATAAACATGTTGAATGTACTGTTGGATCTTTCCATGAAACTCTGGAATAAAATCACATACTCGCACTTGGTACATGAATATTAATATGTCAATAAACCACATAAAAAAATGTGTACATGAATATTAATATGTCAATATTCAACAATTTACCTATGCAGTCACCAATTTAATCTTCCTGCTTTCTTTCCCATGATGTAGCTAATATGTCTCATACTGGTAGTTATGCTTCTCGACAATTGCATTCTCGAATGCTTAATATTCACTTTCATGGATGCAATCAGACCATAATGATAGCCCACCACAATTGTTGCACAAACTGTATACACATTGTTTTAAGTAATGTGTCTACCCATCCTTCCTCGGACACATTATGCTATGGATGAAATCTCTGGATGACATTGGTGGTGTTAAGTCAAGAACTTGTTTCTTAAAATTTTATGTTTTGATTGTTATTTTTTATTCTAAGTTTGCTTATTTGCTTGAGTTTGATCTTTTATTTACTTTGGAAAATTTTTGGTTTTGAGTGAAATTTTCAAGTTTTTCCTTTAGGTTCTTATTATGTTTATTTCCTTAGGTCCTAAAGGGTTATTTAGAACATTATATGGATTAATTAGTTCACAAACAACATCATGATCATAGTTTATCACTTAAAGTTCATTCAAAGTGGAAATAATGATTAAAACAACGCCAAAATTGAATTTAAATTATTCTTGTAGTGCAACTGCCAAAAGTTTACACAGCGGCGCTACAAGAATATTGCACACGCCAAAATCACCAGTTTTTAAGCAAATTTCTCCCATGATTTTGGTTTTTGATGACTAATCACATGCTTAAAGGCTTTTGATACATGTTTCTTCAGTAATGATCATGCAAACAGGTGCGTTTTATAGCATGGACGAGATCGTGGAAAATCATTAGTTAGAGTTGGGCGAATTGTGACAGGCAGACAAACGAGCCTAGATTGAAGTGAAAGGAGTTCTCCATACATGCATTATGGAATTTGAGACTAAGTGGAGCAAGGAAATTTGCCCAAAATACGGAAGTTGCAGTTACAAAGGGGAGTTAGGGCTTTCACAGTTACAGAGAAGATTTAGGGCTTTCTCGTTTCCCCAGCTGGAAGTAAATTGGACACCTGAGGACACTTGCATAGTTAAATTTGACAATCAGATAGCTTAGGGACTAATTTTAAGCGTCTGTAGCAAAACAACAATAAGGTATTCCGCGTTAACCTGAAAGTTGCAGCTAAATTGGGGGTTTCTTCTTTAAAGCTTGTTATGATAAAATTGATTGAGGAAAGCTGTAATTTATGCTGTTAGCAAACTCCCTACGATCAGATATCAATATAAAAGGGTTTTGGATGCTTTGGCAAGTGATAAGTTGGAAAATAGCAGTTTCATTAAACAATTACCCTATCAAGACTTGAAAATGTGGTAAGGTGAAGCTCTATTGAATTTGTGGCAACCATGGTTTCATAGATTTAATTGTTACTTGTAAAGAATGCTATGAAGGAGCCGAGCATGTGAATTGCATGAAGACCTAGTCTGATTAGGTATTTGAAACTGACTGGTTTTGGTGCTAAATACAAGTCAGAGCAGAAAGTGAGCAGACATAGGATTGCTCTCATATCTTTTCATCGACTAGATAAACAAATCACAAGTTGATCTAAGAAGCAGGCATTTGGGAGCACTGATGCAATTTTTTTTTGCAAAAGAGATAGCTCACATGTGGCATTAGAAAGAGCCAAATGTACTATTTGAGCAGAACCATAACACACAAATGTTGTCATGCATTCTAGAGATGATCTAGCATTTAAATGAACAAGCTTGGATGATAGTTAGTTCAGCAGCATTTTTATTGGAGAATTTTTTGCACTCTGTTGACCTAATTACTTAATATTAGTGAAAAACTTTTCCTTCATCGAAAACAGAAGCTGACTGTTAAAAAATTAAATAAAAAATAGTCAAGGAGAATTAAACAAAGTTGACTGTTAAAACTTCAGAAGCTTCGAAAGAAAAAAGAGCTGTTAGGTCATTCAGAGGGCTTTAAATTTACACAGGTTTCAGTCATTGGAGCCCATTAAAGTCCTACAAAGTTATATCACCTGTGAGGGGAGATATGCCTATGTCTTCAAATATCATTTTAGGTTCTTACAACATCTGGTTGGTGAATTCAGAATGAGTCTTCCTTTCTTTTTGTTTAAAAGTTTGCAGAAGATGTCAAGTAGAGTTAAGGAGCATCAGGATCACACTGCACAGTCTATTTTCCATCATGGTTTGATCAAATTGATTATCAATACTGCCCTACAAAGAGAGGGGAAAACATGGGATTTTTTCCTTTTCTAGCCTGGTTTTCAAATTAAGCAGCAAGAGCAGCAAACCAAAAAACATGTAGACAATGGGAAAACCCTAGTGAGGAAACTAGGTCAGAAAATAAAGTCTGAAGATAAAAAGGAATTTAAACTTGAAGAAGTACCAGAGCCCTCAAATGCAGACTATGAACATCAGCAGTCTTCAGCTGATAATAAAGCCAAAAGTTCACTTTTTTACAGAAAAGGAAGATAATCATGTGCGAGATAGAGCACCAGCAGAAACTTTTATGAAGGAGGAAACTATTATCGCAAAGGAGATTGCTATAAAGGAAGAAAACATCCAGGTCCAGCAAAGAATCCCCATCACTATTCTATCAGAGGATGAAGGATATCTTTTAGAAGAAGATGAATTCACTATCAAAACTGATTCTAGGGTTAACACATACAGAGAATGCTGCAGTCAAGAAGACAAAACAAAGAGGTCAAAGAAAAAGAAGAACAAAGTTGTAGCTATGGATTTTGCCACAGTTAGACATCAAGGAAGAACTTTGAAGATGCTGGGAGAACTTGCCTTAGGTTGGAGGCCTAAAACTAGGCCAAGAAACAAGTTGAGATTGAATATGAAAAAACTTTTAAACCCTAGGTTAAATACAAAGGAGGTGACTGTGCTTGATGATGATTCTTCAGATGAAAAGCCATTGAAAATAGTAAAAGGGTCCAGCCTTACTGACACAAAGTTATCAGCAGTTTTTTTAGAGTTAAGAAGTGAAATATTAAAAGAGCAACAGAAAAAGGAGGTTGAAGTCTCTCATTCTGAATACCAGCAATTGATAGAGGAAACAACACCTACTGAAGCAGCTAATCAGGAAATCCCTATGGTTCATGGTGTGTCTTCAGTCCTGTTTCCAGAAGATGAAGACATTTTTAGAAAACTAGATATTCCTTGGCTACCCAATGAGATGCAAGATACTACTGGAAGATTTTTGATTCAAACAAGTAGAACCTGTAGAGAACCATCAAACAATACCAGCATCAAATGGATTATATGCAGGAAGTGAATGATGGTCTGATCCTAGCAAATAGAAGACTTAGGGAGGATTTACAAGAAGTAAATGAGCATTATCAGGAGCTTACTAATGTGTCCAAGGAGGCCTTGAAGAGGAAGAGAAGCACATATTTACAATGTGCTGAATTGAAGAAGAATGTCAAAGGCTTGTAGCAGCAGAATGAAGAACTTACAAGAAGGTTAGCAGATATGGAAGCTGAGTAGAAGAGAGCCAGGAAGAAGGCCCAAGCTTTGGATGGAATATCCTTACTAGTTGAAGCTGCTAAAGACCTTTAAGTTTGTTAGTTAGTCAGTTACTTGTTATGTCTTTTGAGAAATATTTTAGTTAGTCAGTCTTTTGTTAAGTTTTTGGAAGAAATATTTTATTTTGTGAATTTTAATATGACAATTACCCCATCGATGACTTGGCTGAAGACAGTTAGGGTTTCAACCCTAACTGATTTTTTGAGAAATAGTATTTCGGTAGATGAGAAAGAGAGAAGAGGGTTCTACTTTTTGGCTGGCTTAAGGAGGTCTTGGACTTGTTTATGAGTTAAGTACATAACTCTCATCTGTATTTGTTGAGAAGAATTATGAAATATATGATCTATATTGCCCTTTAGTCTGTGTTTTAGCTTCATTTTTAGCTTGTTTAGCTACTTGACTGATATATTCATTGCTGGTTTATGGTTTCTTTGCTTGTAATGCTTGTCAGTTATGAATGAACTTTAAGATTATACTGTGATTGGTACATGGTGATTATATTATGCATCTCTGTTCTTATTTATTTATGATTTAGTTCCTGCTTGACTCATGAATGTATTCCCTTCAGTCACCAGACTTTACAACCACAAAAACCTTTCAAGAAACCCTGAAACCTACTTTTGTTTAATTGAATATTTGAGATTGTGTTGGCTTGTTTCTTGGTAGCCTTGGAAACAATTTCTGGCACAATCATCTTTGGTGCCATTGCCGGGGAACAAAGTTGAAGACATATTTTCCCTGGGATACTTATCAGTTTTACTGGTTTTAAGAGGTGAACTTAAACCAGCACATTTTTAAGGATACTTTTCACAAAATTTGACACAGTGGCCACTAGAGGAGTTGGAACTAGGAACATACCTACTTCACCATTGCAGTTGGGTGTTACAGACCCTGAACAGATATTAAAGACAACAAGGAAAATTAGAAGGTCTCAATCTTTACCAGCCCTGTGTGACCTTGACCAGTTGGGTAGTTCATCACATTCAGCTTTGCTAAGAAAAGAAGAAGAAACCTAACCTTGGTTAAATCCTATTATCCCTGATAGCAGTTTCCAAGTTTTTACTAATCCTCAATCCTTCAGGAAAGCCAAAATTGCCTCTCCTGGTAAGATACCTCTTTTTCAGCTGAAACTAGGTAAAAACCCCTTTCAGTCAAGTTCCAGTCAAACTTCTTCATCATCAAAATCAGTCAGTCCAAAAATGGCATCCCAAAATCAGCCCATTGAAATGATGGACCGGATGGTTGCAGCCAGGTATGCACCATTGGTCTTGCCTCAGCCTTTAAATGCACTGCCTGGGGGTGACTACCAAAAATATCTTCCTAGGTTTAATGGACAGGGGGAAACCACAGCTGAAGAACATTGGGAAGCTTTCCTTAGCTATGCTGATAACCAAAACATTGAGGCCAAGGATGTATGGATGAGAATGTTTGTGTAAAGCCTTGATGGAGATGTAAGGAAGTGGTTCAGAGAGTTGCCTGCTAACTCAATCACTATCATTGAAGAACTCCATGATCTCTTCATGAGACAATGGGATGATACCAAATATCATACATACTATATAATTGAGTTTGGATCTCTCAGGAGGAAAAAGGACGAGACTATTGCAGATTTTTCAAAGAGGTTTAATAAGATGTACAGTAGAATTCCTGCAGAAATAAAGCCTATTGAAACCTCTCCTAAACTAACATATGAAAGTGCTTTTGATCATGAATTCTCTTTATTACTGAGAGAAAGGAGACCTATTTCTTTACTGAATATGCAGGATGCAGCATTGGAGGTAGAATCTAACATACTGGCTTCAAATAGGTTAAAGAAAGAAACAACTCAGCAGCTTTATGACAGAAAAGGAAAGAAGGAAGCATCCCCAGGAAGTTCTGCTGCTCATTCTGCTGAAGGGAAAATTGATGAAATGGATAAGTTGGTGAAGATTCTGACAGCAAAGTTGAATAAATTAGAGCTTGAGAAAAATTCCAGCAAGCCTGCTCCAGAAGGTGAACGAAATCCTAATAATCAGAACCAGTTCAGAAGGCAATTTGCTCCCCGTTTCATGCCTAGAGAATGAAGGAATAATGATATCCAGCGAGAAAGGAGAGAAAATGAGGACCAAAGAGTGCCACCACCTCTTCATAACAATGTGGCTGATGAGGAAGAAGTTGATGATGAGCTGGTCTTTGAAGAGACTGATTAAGATATGAATCATTTTGGAGAAGGATTATTTGGGGGTTTTGTCACTGAGGAAGAATTTCTAAATGCATAATACTATGATGCTGACATGTTCGAAACAGAGGATGATTTAGGTCTGGAAAAGACTGTTGTAACTGATGCTGTCTGTCAAAATGAACTTAAGAAGACTGTGAACCTGAGGTCAGGTCCAAAATAGGTGGTACAAATTCTGAAGAAGAAGGAAGCTGTCCCTGCTAAGCAGTCATCTGATCATGTGATAGAGAAAAGACAAGTTTCAGAAAAACAAAAGAAAAACACAGAGGTTGAAGAGGTAAATAAAACTGTCCATAATTTCAGTTTGGAGAATGAATTAGGAAAGTTAAAGATTCCTATACTTTTAAGTGAATTAATAAAAAATCCTTCATATAAAGAAACAGTTCTTAAGGTGATGAATTCGGCAAGCAATCAGCCTATTTCAAACACAGTAAATATGCAAGAAGAAAACCCCAGGATTTTCATTGGATCAACATTGGCTGAAAAGACTAAAAATGAAGCAGGTGCTTCACCTCCATTTTACATCACCTTGATATTCCATGAACAAATGATTCATAATTGTTTGTTAGATTCATGATCCTCACACAATTTAATGCCAAAGGCTGTTATGGAGGCTTTAGGGCTGAGTATTACCAAACCCTACCATGATCAGTATGCCTTTGATTCCTGAGCAGTGAAGTGTTTAGGGGTAATAAAGGACATGGTTGTCAGCCTGGCCCAGTTACCCATGAAAAGTGTGATCATGGATGTTATGGTAGCTGATATCACACCGAAGTTTGGGTTACTTCTTTCTAGATCTTAGGAAAAGAAGGTTGGTGGGACCTTGAAAATGGATTTATCATATGCTACTATTCCTATGTTTGGAGGAGAAAACAGAAGGCTATACAAAGAGCTTCAATTTTCCTACATTGTGACAGATGACAAGAACCCTACCAATCACCCACTGTATGTTGTTGATAAAGACCTGGGTACTTGCATGTTACATTTTAGTGAAGATGATAATACTGTTGGCTTGTTACAGGTTGAAAAAGAACAGCCAGTAAAATACAGCAGAGAACCGGAGGATGAGCTGTGGAAATTATACTTTGATGGTTCCTCTTGCAAAGAAGGTGCAGGGGTAGGATTTCTTCTCATATCCCCTGGAGGTGAAACAGTAAAGCTGATGTATAAATTGGAATTTATTACTACAAATAACACTACTGAATATGAAGCTTTGCTGTTAGGATTAAAAGCTGCTAAAGATTTGGGCATTCAACAGATTTCTACATTTGGTGACTCCCAATTAGTTATTCAGCAGGTGAAGAGCAACTATTAAGTAAAGCAGGGTTTAGCCAAACTGCTGGTTGAATCAAATTGCCAGGCTTTGGGATTGCATGTCATGGCTGAAAAATTAGCTCAGGAAGAAGATCAAACAATACTGGAAAAAGAGAAGGTCATGGACTTTTATTCATCATCAACATGGTATGCAGACATTCTTTATTTCCTGTTGTTTTTGCAATGTCCTGAGCATTTAGATAGGAAAGATGCTAGATATTTAAAACTTAAAGCTACTAAGTATTGTCTAGTAGAAGAGCAGTTGTTCTGGAAATACCCAGGTGGTATTCTACTCAGATGTTTGGACAAATCTGAAATTGAAGGAGTAATTACTGAATCTCATGAGGGTTCTTGTGGAGGTCACGAGTACTGGAAAACAACAACATACAGGATTTTACGAGTTGGATATTATTGGCCCTCTTTGTTTGCAGATGTTTATCAGCAGGTAAGAGCCTGTATTCCTTGTCAGAAGCTTGTTGGCAAACAAAAATTGCTGTCATTACCCATGAAACCTATTGCAGTAAGTTCTCCTTTTCAGTAATGGGGTCTGGATTTTATTGGGGAAATAAACCCAGCTTCCTCAGGGCAACATAGGTGGATTTTAACTGCAACAGAATTCTTTACCAAATGTGTGGAAGCCATCCCTACTAGGAATGCCACAGACAAAGTCATCATGGAATTTATTGAGGAGAATATCCTGAGTAGGTTTGGCTGTCCTCAGAAATTGGTAACAGATAATGCAAAGGCTTTCAAGTCCAAGGCAATGGAAGCCTTTTGTGAAAAGAATGGTATCTTGCTGAAACATTCCACTCCTTACTATCCCCAGGGTAATGTTTTGGCTGAATCCTCTAATAAAAACATCATCCAGAGTATCAGAAAGTTGCTCAAACATAACAAGAGGTCCTGGGATTCAATGCTGAAATATGCATTGTGGGCTGATAGGAAAATAGTCAAACAAGCAATTGGAACTTATCCCTTCCAGTTAGTTTATGGTACAGATGCCGTTTTTCCTATTCAATGGGGAATCCCAGTGATGAAGTTTCTTCAAAATTCTTAGGAAGAGCCAAATGATATGCAGAGAAGGATTTATGAGATGATAGAGTTGCAGCAGAACAGGGAAAAGGTAGAAGAAAGAGCACAATTGTATAGATTGAAGATCAAAAGCAGATTTGACAGGAACATCAAAGAAAACACTTTCTCAGTTGGTGATATGGTTTTAAGGTGGGATGTGAGGAAAGAGCAAAAAGGGAAGCATGGTAAGTTTGACAACCTCTGGTTTGGCCCTTTCCTAGTATCTAATATTTTGGAGAATAACACTTTTGTCCTGTAGTCTTTGGAAGGTGAGGAATTGTTAAGTCCTGTTAATGGACGATTCATCAAGCATGTTTACAGTCGTTGAGGATATTTTCACTTTTCATTGTATATACCGGTGTGAATGAAGCATAATAAGGACTCCATAACCCAATGGAAATTTTGCAGACTAGTAGGTAGCAGAAAAGAAGGCACTGGTCTACAGGTTCTTGAAGCCCCACAGGGAGGACTTCATCCCGCAGCTGGAGCCAGATGTTAAGTCAGGAACTTGTTTCTTAAAATTTTATGTTTTGATTGTTATTTTTTATTCTAAGTTTGCTTATTTGCTTGAGTTTGATCTTTTATTTACTTTGGAAAATGTTTGGTTTTGAGTGAAATTTCCAAGTTTTGCCTTTAGGTTCTTATTATGTTTATTTCCTTAGGCCTTGAAGGGTTATTTAGAACATTATATGGATTAATTAGTTCACAAACAACATCATGATCATAGTTTATCACTTAAAGTTCATTCAAAGTGGAAATGATGATTAAAACAACGCCAAAATTGAATTTAAATTATTCTTGTAGTGTAACTGCCAAAAGTTTAAACATCGGTGCTACAAGAATATCGCGTGTGCCGAAATTGCTGGTCTTTAAGCAAATTTCTCCCATGATTTTGGTTTTTGATGACTAATCACATGCTTAAAGGCTTTTGATACATGTTTCTTCAGTAATGATCATGCAAACAGGTGCGTTTTACAGCATGGACGAGATCATGGCAAATCATTAGTTAGAGTTGGGTGAATTGTGACAAGCAGACAAACGAGCCTAGATTGAAGTGAAAGGAGTTCTCCATACATGCATTATGGAATTCAAGACTAAGTGGAGCGAGGAAATTTGCCCAAAATCCAAAAGTTGCAGTTACAAAGGGGATTTAGGGATTTCACAGTTACAGAGAAGATTTAGGGCTTTCTCGTTTCGCCAGCTGGAAGTAAATTGGACACCTGAGGACACTTGTATAGTTAAATTTGACAATCAGACAGCTCAGGGATTAATTTTAAGCGTTTGCAGCAAGACATCAATAAGGTATTCCGCGTTAACCTGAAAGTCACAGCTAAATTGGGGGTTTCTTCTTTAAAGCTTGTTATGATAAAATTGATTGAGGAAAGCTGTAATTTATGCTGTTAGCAAACTCCCTACAATAAGATATCAATCTAAAAGGGTTTTGGAATGCTTTGGCAAGTGATAAGTTGGAAAATAGCAGTTTCATTGAACAATTACCTTGTCAAGACCTGAAAATGTGGTAAGGTGAAGCTCTGTTCAATTTGTGGCGACCATGGTTTCACAGATTTAATTGTTACCTGTAAACAATGCTATGAAGGAGCTGAGCATGTGAATTGCATGAAGACCTAGTCTGATTAGGTGTTTGAAACTGACTGGTTTTGGTGCTAAATACAAGTCAGAGCAGAAAGTGAGTAGACATAGGATTGCTCTCATATCTTTTCATCGACTAGATAAACAAATCACAAGTTGATCTAAGAAGCAGGCATTTGGGAGCACTGATGCAAAATATTTTTGCAAAAGAGATAGCTCATATGTGGCATTAGAAAGAGCCAAATGTACTATTTGAGCAGAACCATAACACATAGATGTTGTCATGCATTCTAGAGATGATCTAGCATTTAAATGAACAATCTTGGATGATAGTTAGTTCAGTAGCATTTTTATTGGAGATTTTTTGGCACTCTGTTGACCTAATTACTTAATATCAGTGAAAAACTTTTCCTTCATCGAAAACAGAAGCTGGCTGTTAAAAAATTAAATAAAAAACAGTCAAGGAGAATTAAACAAAGCTGACTGTTAAAACTTCAGAAGCTTGAAAAGAAAAAAGAGTTGTTAGGTCATTCATAGGGATTTAAATTTACACAAGTTTCAGTCATTGAAAGCAGATGGGAAAAAGTGGCAAAACAAATAGGGTTGAACCCACTGAGTTGGGATGGATTGACCAATTTCCTGGTTGTGCAGAGCTATTTCAGAATGCTGGTTGGTTGGAATTTTTTCAAGAATATTGATAGCTATAACACTGAGGTCTCTTATAAATTTGCCCAATGCTATAACCAGGACATGGTGGTATTTGATACTCTAAAGTTTAAGTTGACTGTGGAGCTAGTTGCTGAAGCTACAGGAGTAAAAAATGAAGGTGAAATGTGGTTCAACAAGATGCCTTTCACCTTTAATGCCCAGAGGTACCTTTTACCTAGAATTACTCCAAACTGGAGCAAAGGAATACCAATCCAGAATTTCAGAGATGAGTAGGTGGAGCCCATTAAAGTCCTACAAAGTTATATCACCTGTGAGGGGAGATATGCCTATGTCTTCAAATATCATTTTAGGTTCTTACAGCATCTGGTTGGTGAATCCAGAATGAGTCTTCCTTTATTTTTGTTTAAAAGTTTGCAGAAGATGTCAAGTAGAGTTAAGGGGCATCAAGATCACACTACACAGTCTATTTTCCATCATGGTTTGATCAAATTGATTATCAGTACTGCCCTACAAAGAGAGGGAAAAACATGGGATTTTTTCCTCTTCTGGTCTGGTTTTCAAATTAAGCATGAAGAGAAGCAAACCAAAAAACATGTAGATAAAGGGAAAACCCTAGTGAGGAAACTAGGTCAGAAAATCAATTCTGGAGATAAAAAAGAAGTTAAACTTGAAGAAGTACCAGAGCCCTCAAATGCAGACTATGAACATCAGCAGTCTTCAGCTGATAATAAAGCCAAAATTTCACTGTTTACAGAAAAGGAAGATCAGCCTGTGCGAGATAGAGCACCAAAAGAAACTTTTATGAAGGAGGGAACTGTTATCACAAAGGAGATTGCTGTAAAGGAAGAAAACATCCAGGTCTAGCAAAGAAGCCCCATCACTATTCTATCAGAGGATGAAGGATATCTTTTAGAAGAAGATGAATTCATTGTCAAAACTGATTCTAGGGTTAACACATATAGAGAATGCTGCAGTCAAGAAGACAAAACAAATAGGTCAAAGAAAAAGAAGAAAAAAGTTGTAGCTATGGATTTTTCCACAGATAGACTTCAAGGAAGAACTTTGAAGATGCTGGGAGAACTTGCCTCAAGTTGGAGGCCTAAAACTAGGCCAAGAAACAAGTTGAGATTGAATATGAAAAAACTTTTAAACCCTAGGTTAAATACAAAGGAGGTGACTGTGCTTGATGATGATTCTTCAGATGAAAATCCACTGAAAATAGTAAAAGAGTCCAACCTTACTGAAATAAAGTTATCAATAGTTTTTTTAGAGTTAAGAAGTGAAATATTAAAAGAGAAACAGAAAAAGGAGGTTGAAGTCTCTCATTCTGAAGACCAACAGTTGATAGAGGAAACAACACCTATTGAAGCAGCTAATCAGGAAATCCCTATGGTTCATGGTGTGTCTTCAGTCCTGTTGCCAGAAGATGAAGACATTTTCAGAAAACTAGATATTCCTTGGCTACCCAGTGAGATGCAAGATACTATAGCAGGGAAGATTTTTTATTCAAACAAGCAGAACCTACAGAGAACCATCAAACAATACCAGCATCAAATGGATTATATGCAGGAAGTGAATGATGGTATGATCCTAGCAAATAGAAGACTTAGGGAGGATTTACAAGAAGTAAATGAGCATTATCAGGAGCTTACTGATGTGTCCAAGGAGCCCCTTAAGAGGAAGAGAAGCACAGATTTACAATGTACTGAATTGAAGCAGACTGTCAAAGGCTTGCAGCAGCATAATGAAGAACTTACAAGAAGGTTAGCAGATATGGAAGTTGAGCAGAAGAGAGCCAGGAAGAAGGCCCAAGCTTTGGATGGAATAGCCTTACTAGCTGAAGCTACTAAAGACCTTTAAGTTTTTTATTTAGTCAGTTACTTGTTATGTCTTTTGAGAAATATTTTAGTTAGTTAGTCTTTTGTTAAGTTTTTGGAAGAAATATTTTATTTTGTGAATTGTAATATGACAATTACCCCATCGATGACTTGGCTGAAGACAGTTAGGGCTTCAACCCTAACTGATTTTTTGAGAAACAGTATTTAGGTAGATTAGAAAGAGAGAAAAGGGTTCTACTTTTTGGCTGGCTTAAGGAGGTCTTGGACTTGTTTATGAGTTAAGTACATAACTCTCATCTGTATTTGTTGAGCAGAATTATGAAATATATGATCTATATTTCCCTTCAGTCTGTGTTTTAGCTCCATTTTTAGCTTGTTTAGCTACTTGACTGATATATTCATTGCCGGTTTATGGCTTCTTTACTTGTAATGCTTGTCAGTTATGAATGAACTTTAATATTATACTCTGATTGGTACATGGTGATTATATTATGCATCTCTTTTCTTATTTATTTATGATTTAGTTCCTGCTTGACTCATGAATGTATTCCCTTCAGTCAACAGACTTTACAACCACAAAAACCTTTCAAGAAACCCTGAAACCTACTTTTGTTTAATTGAATATTTGAGATTGTGTTGGCTTGTTTCTTGGTAGCCTTGGATGATGACTATGATGATGATGATGAGGATGATGATGAGGATGAGGATGATTGAATATTTGATGATGACTATGATGATGGTGATGAGGATGATGACTATGATGATGAGGATGATGACTTTGAAAATTTGGCTCTATACATGGTGGATGATAAATATTGTTAAGATATATATGCCATTTGATTGAATTTTGGCCATCCATCCTTAATCAATGATTAAAAGAACCAGACATCCTTAATCAAGGATCAAAAGAACACGATGATGATTAAAAGAACATAATAACTATAACAATGTTGATTAAAATCACCTATCTCCTATCGACGAATCATCACTAGCAGTTTGTAGTGAGAGCGTACATTGATCCATCAGTACTCGTTTTGGATTTTTTACATCCAAAAGAGATACCAAAAAGCTTTCTCATGGCTCCTTTGAGTGCTGACATAAATCAATCTTCAATCTCTCTATGAATTTTGCAAATTTTCCCTTGAAGCTGAATAGATTCAAGGACGGGAGGAATTATTGTTTTCTTGGATGCACAGCCCATGGCTTCGTTCACCACCCTATTTTCTTAGATGCACAGCCCATGGATTCGTTCACCGCCCTATTTTATTAGATGCACAGCCCATGGCTTCATTCACCATTAAAAAGAGGAATTATTTGTGTCCATCATAATGTTGTCTAAATGGTATTATAATGGGATAAGGATGCCATTACTCTTTTTTACTCTCGTACCAAATTAGTTAAGCAAACACGCATATGTGTTATAGCTTATTCATATCGCATATGTGCTATATGACATATGCGATATGAATAAACTATAACGCATATGTGTTATTTTAAAATTAAAAAATCGGTGGGAATAAGGTTTGGCATTATGTTCGGAAATAGCTTCGGACTACCGAACCTATTGACTAGGACAAATAAACCAGGGCTATTGCTTGTCTTTTAGAACTCTATCAATATGCTCAGTTTAGATGGCGTGTTTTTCTATGACATACAAAATATTTTTTTATGAAAATCTATAATATTGTAGAGTACAATATTATGATTCTGAATACGTAATTTTTTCTTTCAAAACTATGTTTTATTTATTTATAATTATTTTTCTAAATCACACACGTAAGTTTTCGAAAATAGATACATAGATTGTTTTTTATATAACTTTTGATTTGCATCACCATTTCCCAAGAAAACTATACGCTGCCCTAGATGAGATTAAGCTCTACGATCTTATATTTAGAAATCAAGGATTTCATTAATTTTTGCCCCTAAAGTGTTGCACCCGCCCATAACATTTTAATTTCAAGATTTTGTGACTTCAATAATTAATAATAATAATAAATAATTCATGAAAAATTCTGAATAAATAGTGTTGCACTAGGCCCATATGTCTTTTATATTTCTGCAATATTTTATCCCAAATTGACATCATTTACCTCATATATTGATGCACCCACACAAACATATATGTTAAGATGTGCTGAAAATTTGAAAACCCAATTTCACGGAAGCTAATTTTATAATCATTTACACACATTTTGTCTACATAAATGCTATATATTATGAAAGCTGATTCAATTACCTATCTTTTGTATTTTTACTTCATCTTCAAATAATTTAGGGAAGTACCCCTAATTGTCACCTAAAGTCAGAGTTTACCGTTTTTTCCAGTATTATGTGGCATCTAAGTGTCTTTAAAGGAGTCCATGATTGTGCATCAGCCCACCATACTCACGTAAGCTTGATAACCACCATTCCAATTTGAGGCCACCACATTTGTTAATGGAAAGAGAATTGAACCTAACTATTCTTGAGGCTAACAAAGCTCCTAGGACAAAGTTACTGACTAAATGCATTGCCTCCTTACTTGGCAATGGTTGAAAATGAAGCTACAATATATGTTTAGGATCCAAAAATCCTACAATTCCAAAGGTATGACTTGTTGAAATCCATATTCATTCTTTTACTACACCATCATACACTTCATTAAGGATCATGCCTATGAGATATGGAAATAACCAATAGAGAAATTCCTATGTAGTAATTCAACATTCCATTATCGTTACATTGAGGCACAAGTATTGGGTAAATGGCATAGAATCATCAGATACATGAATATTAAGGAGGGGTGAAAGAAGTGACCCACTAATTTACCTCACAAACACCTTTCCCCGTGGAGTTCCAAAGCAAATTGTACATCAACAAATTTGTTTTTTCGACAAAGTACTTGGCTTAAATATCTGATCACATAAAATTCTTGAGAAACTCAAAGAAACCTTTGTACAAGTCAACAAATCTTGAAGCTCATTTAAAGGGAAATTGAGATGGAGGGAGCATATAATAATTGACGAAGACCTCACCACAACAACTTTGTGAACCACTTTACCAAATAGTGGAAATAATATATGATGGGGGGATTTTAACTCGGTGGTAGAGTGACACCATCATAAGTTGTAGAGTCATAAGTTCAAGTCCAATAAAGGGTTCATGTTTCCTACGAAGAAAAAATAAGGTCTAGATGTCCATTTCACATATACCTCATGGATAAACATTATTTAAAATATGAAAATGACAAAGAATCGAATCCATGTTGTTTTTTCTCTTATTTTATGGGGAAGCAATGGGGGTTGAACCCATGCATGATGGATTCACAATCCATTTCCTTGGTCTACTTGGCTATGTCCACCCAATAAAAAAGAAACCAGAGAACTTGAAATAAAAGTAATGCTATGCATTAATTTTGGTCAGATAATTATATGAAATTCCTTTTTTACTCTATTTCTATATCTAAATATAATGGTGATGATGAATAAATTGTTTTTTTGGTATGTAAGAAGACTTTATATTATATGACAGTCAGACAATTACATCGAGCTTATGTCAAAACAACATTCCAACCCTGCATTCTAGCCATTTAAAAACCACAACATACCCCTTACAAACACTAAAAATCAAAACTACCCCTTCCCTTAGGGGAAAACAAAGATTTTAGAATTCTTAGTATCATAATTGAGACTGAAACATAGACACCTAACTAACAAAATGAGCTTAAAATAAATGGTGATATACACACTGCTAATAAGTATTTCGTAACAAAAGAGATCCATTCACAAATACTAGAATCAACATTCAAGGAACTTAACAACTAGTTGACGAACCATCCAAAATGACATTCCACGCTCTTGTAGCAAAACCACCCTTAATCACTGGCATTGGTAGAAATGAAATGCTAAAACGATTTGCAATAACATCCATATTCTTGTGCGTAAGTTTAGAATCCGTACAATTCTCTTTCCAAAAGTGCATTGGAATTTCATCACCTTGGTTCTTCTCCTCACATTCTAGTAGGAGCCACCCCAAAATGCGCTTCATGAACCAAAGCATCAAAACAAACTATTCATACAATGTTAGGTGAACATGGGTTTAACCTAGGTCAATAATCCAATCCTCTAAGGCCAAGATCTCCTCCATAGTCTTTGCTATCTTTGAGTTGGCCCATAGCTCCCTCTCAACTAATTCAATCTCATCTCGAATCTCCTAAGAAATTGATTCCTTGTTCGTCCACGTAGCTTGGGAACCCCGAAGATTCTCACAATTGGCCCTATTTGAACTAGCACCAACCTTTCCTTGACCCTCGTTGTGCAATTCCATGGACATAGACAAATCTGAGACCAGGTTTTCCGAAAACTTCAAGTTAACCACCTTCCACAGAGAGTCATCTTCATGTGTTGGTCTTATGCTTCCCCCGCCTCCATCCTTATACCATGATGAAGATCGTCTGACATCAGAACCATTAAAATATGTCATGTCACTACATAGTTTCCACTCCATGACATAATTACCCATACCTAAGTACAAGGGACCTCCAATGATGATGAAAATACCTACACATACCACCTTTTCTTCATCCTTGATCACTCATCACCGTTAAGATTCATAAATACACCCATACTTCCCTCCTAGTTACTATCTTGCTCCCAAATCCGCACCCTGATCTGGTTGTAACTCCTTTCATGCATTATGATATCACATCCTCCAAACATGTGTTCTCCTATGAACACAATGTGTCTCAACCACGTGCTCCTCTTGTAGTTGGATAAAACCCTCATCCAGAAAGACAAGAATTTGAGGGGTCAGGGCTTTGCATTGGTAACAATGTCTTGGTCACTAAGATATTTTACCTCACCCTCCTTGAATTCGACACAATATTGAACTCATTTTTTGTCCAAGAAGTATTCCAACTGATTCCCTTTACATTTAGCATGACTGAATTAAATACCTTGAAATTGATGAAGCATCTCCCTCAATTTCTCCAATATTAACTCTAGATGCCAATCACTAGTACAAAATGAGAGACATGTGACCAAAAAATGACCAAAATTCACATATAAAAGACCACTCTTGAGTTGGTGACGAGTGGTAGAAAAATTTCAGTAACTTATCATGCGACAAAAAATGTGGTCTTATTTAGTTTGGTTGCTTATAGCTTGTCTTTTGGTCATATATTTGGTCATTAAGTATGACAATTAATGACCAAATATATATTTTTAGGAGCCTTATTCTAGGCCACAACCAAGGAAAATGTCTTCATAGCTAAACAAGAACCTAAAATCTAAACAAATATTGTGCAACTAAAATGAAGGGTTTATGTATAGAGTGTGTGCTTATAAACATAATTACTATTACAAAGAATTTTTCATATTTCTTTTTCATAATATAAAAATGATATAGTATATGATAGATAAATAGTGGAGGAGGGAAATCATATTTACCTTGTGAGTTTAGCTCCTATATCCTGAAATTCGTGTACCATGTATTCCATTGGTTTCATATCTTTTGTTTTTAATAAATATTTGGGTAGGTGATTCCTATGAATGATACAAGTGACATTCCCAATGGGGAAATTTGTAACATGTAAGCAAATGCATTTCACATCAGACAAAACAACATTTGGTTAGGTAGCTATGAATGGGAGGGTATCTATCTTACCAAATTTACTAAGAACTTTCTCTTGGCCCTAATTGCATTACTCTAGCTTTTGTGGGTGAGATGGACCACAAGGGGTGAGCATGCCACTCGGGGGAATCCCAACATGATGGAGAAAATAAATGTGCCACACTTTTACCAACCAGACACACCTATATATGGATCTAAATTATTTATCAGTAGCATGCAAATGGAACCAATTATTTTATCTCTATTCTAATTAATTTGTTACAAAATTCCATTTGACTGATTTTTTAAGCTGAATATAGTTGTATATAGATCATTCATCATCTAATGTATCATAAGATAGATACCATATGTCACTCCTATGAACTATTTTGTTTATGGTATGAGATTTATGTGTTTAACATGCATGCATGGCCCGATTCTCTACATCTTAGATCCAATAAATATAGGGTGGTCAGGGATTACAAAATTATTAATATTTATTCTTTATTTGCATAGTAAATTTTTTCTACAACAACCATGGAGCATTGGCATTCAGGGCAAGAAACACACCATATTTCCTCTTCATTCCATATAATTTTTTACAAGCATTACAACTATGAAATATTAGCAAGCCAAACTACCAAATTCTATGAAAATAATTGTATCTTGATTAAATCGATCATCTAGATATTAGTAAGAGGATTGAATCGAACAAAGGAGGAACTAAAAGCATATTACATATCATGTAGGAAGCAACTACATAGATAGGAGCTATTGCATATGTAAGAATATCACCTCTAAAAACTCTTAAATGTGTATAAACTTTCTAAACCCATTTGAGTGCTCTATACACCCAAGAAAGAATCATGTTTTTTAATATTAGAGAGGTTGTTTCCTCAGTATGTCAGTTATTGATGCAAAGATAAAAAAATTATGGTTCTCACTTTCCTTTTTCTTAACATTTGTGCTTAGCAGCACCATCAACTACTTTCATATCCAAAGATTAATCGTGGAATCTGGTCACCCTTCATTATCCAACTTAGAATTGATCAGGTTTGCAGAGATAGATGTTAAAACTAATGATCCGATGGGACTAAACCCCACATAAACAACCTACCCTACACTTCAGGGCTATATGGCTATAGATAAGTATATAATGTAGAGAGCTATCACCCTTCATTATCTAACTTAGAATCGATCAACTTCATAAGAATAGATGCTAAAACCTAGAGACCTAATGAGACTAAACCCCACACAAACCTACTACCCTACATTTCATGTCTATATGATTATGGAGATAGAGAAGTATATATTACTAAAGAAGTAATTACTATATCTTAAGAGAAGTAGTTTAATAACTAGTTTAACTATAAGATGAAGTTTCAATATCATTATATGACTTTGTTGACTCAAAATGAGACAATATATATGTCTTGTTATGGTTACTTTTCTACTATGTTCGACATCATCAACCAAATTTGGAATAATATATCCTATAATGGATGCAATGGGCTATGGCTCAATTGGACCTGTATCTCAATTTGTTGTTGAGGGCTTTGTCTTTGTATAACAACGACAAAGACATATCTATTGAATGGGATCCATAAGGAGATTCAATTTTTGATACTGAACTAATCCTAATGCCTCCCTAACCTATTGGCTTTACTACCTTCAAGGGTTGTTAATACCAGTGGTAAATAAACTGCTAGATTGCATCAACCGTTGTATATCATACAACGTGGAAATAGAAATAAGCTATAAAATAAAATAGCTATGGTTGGAAAGATGAGACAGAACCAAAATGATAAAAATGCATCATTAAAAATATAAGACTCAGAAAACCATGGTAGGTCCAAGTTGCACGTAGGCTGGTATATGTTTCTATAAACATTTTATTTCCATGTTTATATTCTTTGACTAGTGTGACTAGGAACTATGTGGTTTGGATCATTGATTATTTATGTTGATAAATATGGAGAGCTTGTGAATTTCCTCGTTACATGTAGCAATACCATAACCCCACCACCAACGAGTCCATTGTGCAGTTATGTAACCTCTCTTGGAAAAAGGACAAAATTTTGGAAGTTTAACTCATGCATAGGGATCTGGATTTCCCCCACTTCTCGGCTCATTATATATATATATATATATATATGTGTGTGTGTGTGTGTGTGTGTGTGTGTGTGTGTGTGTGTNGAGTTTAATTGCTTCCTATCCATATAATAGGGATATTTGTCTATCTCATTAGAAAAATGGATTTCATTAAAATTCATAACCAATTTGTAGCACTCACAAAGGCCCAAGCCAGTGTAATGGACACCTACAGTGTATTAGTGCTTTCAATATGTTACTACATCTCATAAGAATAAAGATGTTGATGATTTCAATATGTTAGAATATAAAATTCAAGAAGAATATAAATGAGATAAGAGGAGTCATGGAAGACCCTTGTTGGCAAGGTGAATAACAACAGAGATGAATCTAAACGAGTCAAGATGAGTCATGGTAGGCCCTTATCGGTGAGGTGAATCTCAATGAAACCTATTTTTCATAATAGCTTGAATGAAAAGAAAACTAACATTTTTTGTTAGCGTAATAACTTGAACCTTGATGTTTTCAATTCATTAGAACCATTGACAAGAATCTAGATGAGATAAGAGGAGTCAAGACATGACCTTGTCATCTAGGGAAATTTGTTTTGCATAAACCTGTTTTGCATAATAGCTTGAATGAACTAAAAATTATTTGTATAAACTTGTTTTGCAAAATAGATTGAACGAACTTGTCATCAAATTAAGCCAAAACTAAAACTAGCTCTGCAGTTGCCTCTGTTACCCATCAAATTAAAACTGAGTTAAAACAAATTTACATTATCATAATTACAATTTAAATTATAACACATTGTTTGCCATATACATTTAAATACTTTATTTGAAACAAATCCCCTTTCAAGGTATCAAATATGTTTTCTTACCACCCACTTTTAAACATTAAATA
This sequence comes from Pseudotsuga menziesii, assembly GCA_001517045.1. NCBI lineage: Eukaryota > Viridiplantae > Streptophyta > Pinopsida > Pinales > Pinaceae > Pseudotsuga > Pseudotsuga menziesii. Next base: position 122,061 of record LPNX010330296.1, read on the forward strand.
TCATATTTATAAATAACACTCTCCTATGCTGCAATAAGATACTTTTTGCACAAAAAGAGGTGGAGTTAAAACCCTATGATTTAAATCTTGAATAGTACAAATGATCATAAGTGCCTTGAACCACAAAGATGCAATAACACTATCTTCAAGATTTCTAACCTTCACATACAAATGAGATGGATTTCTAGATACATACATATAATGGTGTTTCTTTCACTTTTTTCAATACACGTTCAACAAATTTATCCAGTAGCTCCCCCTCATCATTGGTCATTCAAAATAAAATATATAGAAATAGTGAGTGTTATCACTCTAGGAGTCCTTCTAGGTTGTGACTCGAAGAATCCTGGTAACTTAACTAATATCTTAATGATTCAAACAAATGGATCAATTCATATGACTAAATCAAACCTCACTCACTCAAGATATGAATAAACACAACTAGATCAACAAGGATTCTAACTATTACTGTTTAGAGAGTTGTAAAGAAATGAATGTACAAAGAACTCTTAATTTACTAGCAGAAACATACACACAAAGTATATATGAATGGCTAGATAAACTAAGTAAAGTACTTGCATATTCTAGTTATGGATGTATTGACAAGTTGACAGTTATCAAACATTAGACAAACATAATTAACACGAATTTGACATTTAGGTGCAAGTATAGAATAGACAAGAAGATGAAAATCTAAACAAGTAATGGAAAAAGAAGCTTGTATTACTGATCTAAAAATGAGAAGTTTGAGCTTACAATATGTGGAAAAGTCTCTAAAGTTGAACTCCTTTTCACAATGATTCTTCAATGATCTTAAATAATATTTAAAAATCAGTTTCAAGATCCTCAAAAGATGGATCTGATAACCTCCTTTCCTATCTCAAATCCGAATTTGTGAGGTGGCTGGAAAATGCAAATTTTTTTGGAAATATGATGCTCAGAGATTGACCTATATCTCTCAAATAAAAACATATTTTAGAAAACCGAGTGAAAATTTTGTATATTGGTTTGTTATGAGAAACAAACTCTCTCAGATATTTGAGATTCATTTTCATATTCCCGACATCTGTATTTCAAAAACATGTGTCAAACAGGGAAATTATGAGATCCACATATTAGGTCTCATATATGGATTCGATTCTCCCAATATCTGACACCTGTAGAACAAATGAGAGAGGTTATTGTTATTTGACATGTTAGGAACCAAAAACTCCTCCTGTTTTGCAAAATGATTCTTCGGTCGCTCAGAAACATCATTTGAAAATGATGACTCAGCATAGTAAAAACGTCATATTTCTGAAAACGCAGCCTCATCTTGCAGGGGACTTTTGACTACCTTACCAAGCTCCAAATCAATATCTGAAAGTACCACTGGAAATATTATGATGTCTAGTTGTCAATTGATTATTTGAGCATGTAAAACGGCCTCTCCATGGCTGAGAAAGTTGAGTTTTCCCAAGACATGCTGATTGTTTCTAAGCTTCTACACTTTCGGTGGCTAAAATAGCCCTGAATTCTGCGTTTTAGCTACTGGAAGCTCTGCTTTCGGTGACTAATGAACAGTTGAAATGTACGCCTAAGCCACCAAAACCTGAGTTTTGACTTTTTGAAGGAAAAAAAACAAATCAAATGTTTTTCAAACTTTATTACAGACTTAAAGCTCTTAAAAGTGAGCTTCAAAAAAATTTAGAAATGTATTTTTCAATGACTTCCTATCACCTAAAATAAAATAAATTTGACCAATTTATTTAAGGAGATAATAATGAGAAAATTTTATATCTATTCAACATAAAGCAATACAATAAGTCGAATTCATTAAAAGCATTGTATATCTATCCAACAAAAAGCAATGCAATACTCAGATGGAGATTGAGTTCTCACTGGTTATACACCTCTACCTCGAAATCGCTTATCTCTGCAACACGAGAAAGAGTCTTTATCTTCATGAGTTTCCTTTTTAACCTTGCAAGCCTCGAAGAAGGAGAAGACCATATAGCTAAAATGAATTTTTGGTCAGCTTTCTTGGACAACAGGAGAAGACCAAACAGCTAAACACAATAGTAGTACTAATAATAATAACAATAGTCTCTGCAGATTACAACTCCTCGGATTAAAATTAGGGTTTTCAATGGCCGCAAAAATAAGTCTCGACTTGTATCGATCATTTCAGAAACCCATTGAAAACTTACGCCTTTTTCCCTAATCTAAACTACAATTTTTTTCTTCTGTCACACAGATCTTTTTTATGCTGTTGGTGGACAATAGCCTATGACAGGGGCCGACTTCTCATAGTTTGCCGACAAACAACGAAGCGACAAGAGGAATCGTCCCCTTAAATAATGCCCTCGATGCAATTACATTAGTTGATAAAAAATGTAACGAGATATCACACATAATGTGATGGACTTTGAACAAACTTCATATCATAGTCCTTTCCTAATAATTTTGCTTGACCAAGTTATTAATTAGCATTTCCTTTCATAGGGGCAAAAAAGGAGAGAATTTTTTTTAGTCAATTCTAGGCAAATTTAGACTGGTATTATCAAAATTGGAAACAAAATAATAATTGAAGAATGTTTTTTTAATTACTTATTAGAATGAAGTAAAGTAAATACCAAAAGTAAAGTAAATAATCATGCTTGGTAGATATAGAGGCAAGTGTAAAAATTGTAATAATAAGAGTAAAAGTATTTGTAATAGAAGTATAAATTAAGATAGTGGTGTAATGTTCCAAGAAAGTACAATATATTAATGTTGTAAATTACAGTAAAATTGTTAGTTTTGTACTTTGTGTAAAAACTTCAAAAACAAGAAAGTTGCTAGTTTTTGTACTTTGTGTAAGCACTTCAAGCACAAGAAAAATGCACTTGTAGTCATAACATGAACCAGTGTAAATACCATGGGTATATCAAACCACAACATTGGTATTTGAGCTACAAATGGAATCCTGTAATATATTAACTGGGATTTGAAAAATTCTTGTGCTAACAAATCTTATATGACTTTGGACATCAAATCCATAGTCCAAAGACTACACTGAAATTCACATTTTAGAACTTCACATTAAATTATCTAGAAGAATGTATGCTTGCAATAGTGTAATTGATGAACCACTTATACTATATTTCTTGAGGATAATTTCATGTGGACTCTTCCACCAAATAAGTTAATTTCTTCAACATATATTTTCCTAACCAATGTTATAAAACACTTAGCAATAGAAAAACTAGGTCTTTCCAAGCTACCAATCACTTCGTGTCTAAATGAATTTGGTGTACATTACCTTCTTGTTAAAATAGTATTAGGATTGAATCTTGATCAATTATAGTATTTAATCGTATAAATTAGAATTGACAAAAAGAAATAAACATCTCTAAATCCTATGTTATGATTGCATTGAAACATCAATGCTCAAAATATTTCCCAAATGGTTGTATTATATTTGCATCCAGCCACCAAAACATAAATTTTGTATAAAAATCACCATATTGAACTTTTAAATATTCTCCAATAATGTGGTCCATAGATAAATAGAATAGAATAGTCAAGTGCTATAATGACAAAATCAAAATTTAATAAATTCATTTAAAAACATTTTCAGCATAAGCATACCTTATAACTTCAAAGAAAATATACCATTAATTTTAAAAATAAATAAACTAATGTAAAAGCATACTAAACATAAACATGACATCTCATTTATAACTTAAATATCCTTGATGAAAAGCCATAAACTTTAAAACATAATAAATTGACAGAAACAATTTTGAGATAAACATAACATATCATCTATAACTTCAATAATCTAATGAAAACAAAAAAATATTCATTTGACATTCCCCCATGATACCTCTCCATCAGAACAAAGCATCTAGGAAAATGTAGGCATCCTATCAAAATGTTGTAGGACATTTTATTATTGGGGTCAATTGGTGGTTTTCGCTACATCTAAATTAGTAGTATGTTATGAATAAATTTCTTTAGATTGTTCAAAACATTGGTCCCTGCTTCTATGATAATACAATTATGGAAGAAGATGTGTGGGGTGATCCATCTACTATATTATACAAAAGGAAGGATCGATGAACCTTTCACCTAGAGATAGTTTGATGTGAATAAAATCATTCGATAAGGGTCAATTGACCTTTCCACTAGATACTAGTTTACCTCCATGAGAACACTATGTTGTTGTAAATATTTGTTAATGGAAGAAACCCTCTTTGATAAAATGTCATCTAATAATGTTCCTTAGTCTCGCAACGTGAGAACACAATACTGAATTTAGAAGTGTTGAGCAACCCAATTTCGATAATACTAAGTAAGGAAACGATAAATCTCAAAATTAAGTAAACACTAGTCCATAGAAATATCATCCTTCTGGAAAATGTAATTAAACATTTCTAGAAGATATCTTGATTCAGGAAAACCGTCAAAGTGGGAGTGTTATTCGAGCGTTATTCGTAGTCTCCATTGAAGAGAACAAAATGATGATAAAATTTCCAAATGAGACTTCTAAATACTATATATTATGGAAGAAGGATTGGCAGGAAACTAAGTAGGAAACCTTCAAAGAGAATACAATTTTTGAGGAGGAAATGTCAAGAAACCCATCAACCAAACTCTAATAAAAATAGTATTTAAAATATCCTCTACAAACCAATCAATGGAAATTCCATCATTCAGAAAACGGTATGGAAATTTTCCATTGAATACATTGATATGTTGAAACCTTCCTTAAGAAAGTGGTGGATGACTCTTTTATATAATATTCTTCTATGAGAACATTATGATGGAAAAATTCTCGTCCAATCCCTCAAAAAATATATAATACAATAAGTGTTTTTTGACCCTTATATGTTTCCTTTATTCATAAAGAAAATATTATGGCAGAAGTGTTATCTAAACGTCTAAATGAATTATCTAATGGAAGAATAATATACTAGATAAGATTGGAAGGATAGGCCAAAAAATTTCAATGGAAACCCCTTTATAAGAATACCATATTTTGAAAAGTGTTGGGACAATTATTCCACTAGTTACCTCTAGACGTTAGGAATATATGCCTTTAGTATGTTTCAGACAACTATTCTTTGTGACCCTTCTAGGAAAGGAGAAATTTCTAGGTTATTTGTCGATAGACCCTTGTACTGTAATTATATGATGGAGAATGGATCGATCGACAATTTATTGGTGACCATTCAAGGGGGAATACAATTCTAAAATATAAAGTTTCAAGCGACCCTTATGCGACATCCCCATTTAGAGGAAAATATAATTCTAGAGGAGGATGGTTGGAGCGACCAATGTTCTTGGTATTAATGGAGGAATAGGATGCCCCTTATATTGGATTCCACTAGAAGGTAAGTTGAAAATTCAAAAGGTATTGTCGAATTCTTCTAATGCATACTTCGATGTATTGACAACAACACTTAAGAAGTGTGATCTGACCATTCTCCATTATCTCCATCTATAATAACAATGTTCCCTAGAAGGAATCAACCAACACATATATGTAAATTATAATATCTATGAAAATTATAATATCTATGAAGGATTGGATGACCCTTCGTCCAATTCCCTAAGTAGGAGAGTAAAATTATTGAATAAGGGTTAATAGTCCCTTTAATGAAAAGTGCTTCATCAAACCTTCTACTAGAATTCTATTAGAAAAAGATTTGACCAACCCTTCCACGACATCCCAATTTGGAGGAGACTACAATTCTTGGGGAGGATGGTTTGGATGAAAGATCTAATGGAATAATGGATGGATAAACCTACCCTTCCACCAGATACTAGTCATTGTAAAATACAACATTGGAGAAGAATCAATTGACCCTACCAACACATTTATTCGAGCATTGACACCATCATTTAGGAAAAGTGTAATGTTAATTTTTCATTATTTACTCCATGACAACAATCTGCCACATGAAAATGGTGGTTGGTCCTTCTATGGGACCTCTATGACCTATGATGTATCAGTTGATCATTTGGTTTCCCACCCAAATAAGGGAGGATAATTCTCTAAAAAAAATTGGTTTTCCTTTAGGGGATACTGGTTTGTTGACCCTTCTATGGAAATTCAACAAAAGAGGAAGGGATATTCAACCCTTATGTAAATTGTTGGATAAGTTGTCATTGATGTCAATAACTAAAAAAATATTGGTCACCCAATGAAACGATATTTTAAGTATGGGGGACCCTTAAAAGAACTGCACTATCTATTGAATCATCTACACAACAAAACATTGTTTCATTCATTTATTATTCTGTGTGACACTTAGCATGGTCCATGATCAACATTAATGCATAGGACTCAATGCACTAGAATTATCCCTAACACAAGCATCGAAGAGTACTAAAAATTATGTTTCAAGAGCATTTTGTAGAGCAACTTGAAATTCTGCATGGATTACTATGCAAGTTCTTACTGTCCTAATTCTTCACAACAATGATTAGGTCAGCCCAGCCAAAGCAAATCCCAAAGTTATCCATGAAAAAGTAGGCCCAACCAAATAAAATCCTGAAGTTAACAATGAACAGGTTGTCCCAACCAAAGAAAATCCCCAAGTTATCCATGAACAAGTCATCCCAACCAATCTAAAATCCCCACACTAAACATGGCGGCCACAACATCCAAATATGAATCATATAAATATGATTTAGTTCAACACATTTTGGGTGTGTGTAGTATACAACACTTTGAGTCATCAAGAAGATTTTTTTGGGGATGAAAAATGAAGTCCAATCAAGATATATATATATATATATATATATATATATGATTGAAGGATTTTGATGCACAAGTTTTGATACTTGAAATATGGTGCACTAGACTCAGTTAGTGAATTTATAGGTACTAGAGTGTAATTGTATTGAGCTCTGAGAAAAACAAATTATGGGCATTAGAGTAGACTGTGTCATACTTTGTTGCACAAATAATGAATTTATGGTTATTGGAATAAACTATGTTGTTCTCTATGACACGAACAATGAATTATTTGTTAGTAAGAAGGATGAAAAATGAAATTTGTTCAAGATACTTAAGACGTGATATTTTATGTTTATTGCTCTGATGGAGCTTTGAATTTCATCTATATTGTGGTGCTAGAAGTGTGAAATGACCATAATGCACAATTTTGGTGCATAGTATTCAATGGTTTGATGCATTGGATTGAATTTGTATGAAAATGTTTGCTAAGTAGTATATAGAGGCTTGATGCATTGGACCGAGTTTGTATACAAGTTTGTTGTATTGATACATAAGTTTGGTGCTCAAGTACAAAATTCTAATGCACATGACACAATATATTGGTGTGTTCGATCTAAGGTATATGAATATCATAGGATAAGATACTTATTTCATTAGGCATAGTATGTTGGACTTAGTTTGTCAAAATATGACACACTTGATATAGTGCACAAAGTATAGAAGTTTAGAATGTTGGTTATAGTGCGTTGGATTAATTTGTAACACAAACAATGATAAAGGATAAATAGTGAATAGAAATAGGAAAAATTCAAAAGTTACCAGACATGGAAGCAGTGCAGAATTCATAAATTTTCAAATTGTAGGGGATTTGTGCCTCCTACAAGTTGGTGCTTGAAAATTATAGGGAATTGGTGTCTCCCACTAGTTGGTGCCTGTAAACAATAGGGGGATGGTATCTTCTATAGGTTGATGCCTATGAATCTCAAGGGATTGGTGTCTCTTGCATTGGTGCCTATGCATCTATTAAGGAAAGTTTTTCGTGATTTTTCCCATTCGGGTTTTATTATACCTCAAAATGACAGTTCTTCATCCAAGTGATGATACTAAATGCATCGTCACAAAAAAAGACAAGTTAGATGGAAGAGACTTATCACTATAAGAGGTTTTGACCTAAATTACATGATCTTTACTGCATGATCAACATTTTTTAGTTATGAGTTTTAGAGATATACACCACTTGCTTATTGACATCCCGCAAGTTGCATACATACAACCCACGTATTTATCGAAAAATTTGCATACGTGAGTTGGAAACTCGCGTTCCATATGTTGGTTTCTCTCTTTCCACCCGTGTATTTCATTAAAACTTGTTAAAAATAAAAACTAGACTAATCACGAGGTGGTTGGGGTCGATTTGGAAACCACCCCAACTCCCTCGTGTTTAGTTTAGTTTTTATTTTTAACGAGTTTTAATGGAATACATGGGTGGAAAGAGAGAAACCTACGTCTGGTACGCGGGTTTCCTTAAGGAAACTCACATATGCAACTTTTGGTTTAAATACGTGGGTTGTATGTATGTAACTCACATATGATACAAAAGTTGTCAATAAGCAAGTCGCGTATATCTCTAAAACTCATAACCAAAAAATGGTGATGCTAGAGTAAAGATCATGCAATTTAGGCCAAAACCTCCTATAGTGATAAGGCGCTTCCATCCAACTTGTCCTTTTTTTGATGATACATTGAGTATCATCACTCGAACAGAGAAGTGCTAGTATTAGGTATAACAGGTTTTGATGTTATATATTGTGTGTTGTGATTTGAGATTATGTGCGTTTGTTGTTCCATGAATGATTGATGAATGGTTAAAATAAGAAAAATAATCTTATAGTGATTCACTCTCCTCTTAGTGTAATCATAAGTCCAAACATTGGTATCATAGTGGGTTCCCACTGATACAATTTAACCATTGGAGGGTAGATCTTCTAAGGAACACATGGAATGATACGAATGGTTCTCTACAAATCGGTCCCCATTATTTGATGGAGCAAATTATGTCTTCTAGAGCATAAGAATGAGAACTTAATTGATGGATATTAGGTTTGACATTTGGGATGCAGTTAAGTATGGTTACACAACTCCAAAAACTACAACTATAGATACAACTAGAAAGAAGTTCATTAAGAACAATGCTAAAGCCATGAATGGAATTTTTAATGGTTTAGGAGAATCAGAATTTGTCAAAGTCATGCATTGTGATTCAACAAAATAAATGTGGGACAAATTGTAGAATAGATATGAAGGGGATGCCAAATTCAGGAAGGAAAAATTACAAACTCAAAAAGGATAGTTTGAGAACATTCAAATGAAATAAGAAGAGAATATTGTAGATTATTTTCCTCATGTGGATGATATTGTCAACACCATCACAAGATTAAGTCAAAAGATTGATGAAAATGACGTTGTGCTAAAAAGTGCTTAGGTCACTTCCCTTGATATTTGATCCCAAAATATCTTCCATTAAAGAATTAAATGACCTAGATGACCTAACAATGGATGAGTTACATGGATTCCTCACTACATATGAAATGAAAATAGAAAACCATCAAGAAGAGAATCATCTTTCAAAGTATCAAGGAATACAATCAAAATGAGGATAGAACAACTAGCAGCTCAAATGAAAACTCAATTTTAGGGAACTCTGACTTTGTAAGACAACTCAAGAAAGTAATCAATAAATACAAGGTAATTTTCCTTTCAAATGTTTTACCTGTGGTGAAGTGGGGCACTTTGCAGCTAAATGTCCTTATGAAAAGGAAAACAGTGATGAAGAAGGTCAAAGCTTCAAAGAAAAAAAAGAGGCAAACCTCAATGGAAGAAATATATTCAAAATAAAGAGAAAAGTCTCTACTCCAAGGAGTATAGTAGCTCATCTAATGAAAGTGATAATGATGAAATGGAAGTTCTCTTTGTAGGTATGGAGAGACATAATGATATTATTGACAATGAAAACAAAAGCTTTGAGAATGAAGAAAATTCTTAAATTGACGGGGAAGTAAGCCTTGGAGGAGAATTCATTTGTGCATTAAATGAAAGAGAGAGACTTAGAAAGAAGAAACTATTATTGAAAGAATAGATATAAGAATATGAAGAAAAAAACCAAAAATCAAAAGGAGAGAATCACTCAACATCAAGGAATCAGAAAACGCCATCAATAATATGAAATTCAACTACGATAAGCAAAAATGATTGAAGAAGCAATGACAAGTCAACTTAATGAAATGAAAGAAAACTGTGAAAAGCTTGAAGTTGAGGAATGAAAGGAGGAAAATGATTGATCAACTAAAGTTTGGAAAGATTATTAAAATTCTATTAAACATCCTCAAATGTCAAAGGTTTCCTAGCAATAAGACTGGACTTGGCTATAATCAAAATCAAAAGACTTCTAATGAGACTCAAGTTATATAATACAAAAAGTGAAAAAGATTCAAATAGTTACGTACTTTATCTTAAAGAATTCATCAAGAATGAAGAGCATAGCATGAAAACAAATAATGATAAATAAAATCATGTTTACTTCCATAAAAGGGATGAGTTCATTCCAATGAAATCTGATGGGGTAAACTTGTATGCATAAATTATTGCTACCGACCAAAGCATGCCATCGAATACAAAAATCACAGTAGTTTGTCTACGCAAGTAATTTTTTACAGTTGATTGGTAGAGCCATTAATTTGTTTATAATCTAACCTAGCATTTAGAATTTGTTCTCTTTTGAATGTTCTTTATTTTTTTTTAAAAGGGTTGCTACTATGTTATATCCAGAGTCGGATTGATTGTTAGTTATGGTTGATGGCCGACATAATAAAAAAATTGTCAATATTAGAATATGAATCCAACTAAAATATGTTTGTTGGACTTTGATCAATGGCTTAACGTACCTATCCATCGATAGTCGACCGATGGATCAACCTACCTATCTGTCAACTATTTTAAAGTTTGCATAGTCGACTAATACTGTATCAACTGGGTTCGTATTTGTTAGAGATAGAGCCGATGATTAATCCGCAGACCAGTCGATTGTCCTATTCTACACCGACTTTTTTTCCAAAGAAAAAATTTGTAAATATTTTATTCACATTTAACAATGGCCATGCAGCAAAAAATAACTCTGATCATAGCAGGCTTTTTTCATCATTCATGATCACTCAGGTCAGATAAACTGTGAATCAAATGGTGATCACAAGCAAAAACAGACTAGAGCAAAACTAGCTGGCTGAAAAAGTCTCTAAATGTATGAAAAAAATCAAAGCTGATCAATAATCAGCAGCTAATAAATTGGCCAATCCCAGGCCATCCAAAGAAAAAATTCATATCCATTTCAGCGCCAAAACAAAGAGGCCATCAGCCCTCATGTCATGCTCTTAGTTTGTTTGCTTGATATCACCAGAATAAGATGAAGCATATTAATTTCAGCCAGAGCATCATGTATCAAGGGTGCCACAAATCAGGAAGTTCAGAAGTGCCCAAGCATAAAAATCTCCAAAAATAACCAGGAAAGAATTCATAAGAAACCGACAGAAACACAGAATGCATGAAGCCCTCATCAGAAAAACAGTCAAGTAAACACACCGACTTAGAGATTGGTGTGTGTAACTATGTAAGAAAATAATGTTTGTCAACCTGAGATGATTTTTGACTATGTGAAGTTACTCTCTGAATATATCTTTCTCGGATAGATATGCTTAATAAAAGTATGTTGACCATAGAAAATTTTTGTTGTTGATGAAGGAGAATGACCATGACAAATGACCGACCAATGAAATAATTTCAAGAACGACTATCATCACAACGATGGTGCACCATTTTGGTTGTAGCTCGTTGAGTAGAGTAGTTGGTCGAATTTGTTGATAGATTTTTTTTTATCAAATAACAGTTGTACACGACGTGCAAGCAGTTGATCCACAAACCATCATCCAATCCTAAATAACAGTGCCAATTACCAAAATATTTCACAAACCCGTTGGTTCATCAAAACATTGTATATTGATGTGAGTTACTCGATCAGTCATAATCGATTACATTGTTCGTCGTATATCCATTAAACAAGATCTTTGCACATTGACCTAAGCACGAAATCAATCCATTGGTCTTACAACAATTCGACCACAAATCTGCATAACTGTTCAGCTGGAAGGCAGAGTACCATTACTTGACCATCATCATCCATACAAATCGACTATACTACTGTATACGCATCAACATTGATATTCTTTATAAAATTTATTTCACCTTTATATATGGCCTTGATCTAGCGATGATTATTTAATATCATGACTCGAACCATATATGGAAAGTTGATTACCATAATCAATTTGGTTAGCTGAATAAAAGAAACTCTTTTTTTGTCCAAGACCATATGTTTTTTAATTGAATCCTTTAATGTGGTTGGGATTATATTTTTGGACGAGCCCAAATTTCACTCGGCCATCCATTATGGTTGAACTCTAGTTTTAGTCGTCAAGTCATTTTTCAATTGAGCAAAAAATATATATGTAAAATTATGGTCGATGGTTAATCTTTAAATTGAAGTGAGTAGTCAAATTTTTGCATCGATTGGGTCATTGGCTCTCAAAGTGACTCTACATTAATTTTGTTTTAAGTGAAGAGAGGATAAAACACGTGTCTTTTTGGCAGGTAATCCCTTTTTCCATTGTAATTGTAGTTGGTCCCTAGTTGACTTTTGTAAGTCGAGTTTAGTCAAGATAGTTAAGTCAAAAGCAATCAACCATGATTAACAAAGCACACACATGAGTAGATAGCACAAAATATTGCATGAACTATTAATCCTCATGACAAATGATGATGGAATTGAGGCAAAGAGAGCTTCATGTTAAATATGATGACACAAAGAACACCTGAATTGACTGAGTCCCACGGTTTAGAAATGCAGAAGCAGTTCTTGGATTGTGACCTCATATGTTGAAGGAAGAGAAATGGTACAGAAAGAAGAGCCAAAAGTCTTGATAGTTTCGACTGATGGAGTTGAATGCCAGCTAGATGATTAAAATCTGAGGCTTGGACCAACTGCTACTATATTGAAGACGAAGGTTGAAGAGTCACAAGTCAAGGTTGTTCTTACATACTTGTTCTATTCATGATGAAGAAGAGTTTTGGGGTGGGGGGAATGTTGGAGTGACCCTTTGGGCCCTTAATTGGAATCGCAATAATGTACTTGATTATTGTATGTTACACTGAATGAAGGAGCAATTCGAGCGGGTGTAACCCCTTCAATCTCTCTATATGATGTATAAATACATTATCCAATATGAATACAAATCAATTGAGTACTTGACTTGAATACTTGTTTTAACACAAAAAATTAATCACCTAGCTCTCTATGATCCAAACCATAATTATACATCATATTCCCACCATTATTTCCTCCATTTTGACCTTCACAACTAAAATTCCACCAAATATGATCCAAAACATTATTATTTTTTTCCCCATAAATGAAGGGAAGTTGAGCATTTATTGTGAGTTATCCACACTCATTCCAAAAAGGACCAAAAACCCCTAAAAATGAGAATGGTCCAAAAACCATATATACTAAAATACCATGCACAATAAAATACCATGGCTCATTACCATCAGTTAAAAACCATTGAACCACACTATAAATACATTGTGAAGCTCTCCCCACAAACATTCTTTCACTTTTGAACCTTTCGCCATTATCTTCACATTTTTCCATATCATTCCACGATGTATGTTGAGCTTGCTCCATACCCATTTGGATCATTTCCCCCTATTTTACAACAACTAGTGGAGACAACTGGAGACCCAGACCATGGATCCAGTGGATCATTTTCTCAGACAGCTGCAGTGGCCCACTTCAAAGAAAGGTATGCATATTGTTGTTTCTTTTTGTTAGTTAAATAAAACAAAATATAAAAATCATAAAAATATTTATGCTCTTGTTTATTGTCAGTTGTTATTGTAAGTCAAGGTTGAAAGACATTTAGCATCATGAATTCTACCCTATGATCCGGTTGATCTAGGGCAGAGATAATTTTAGGGGCGAATTTTAGCCCAGTGGGGTATTTTTCTATGTTTTTCTCCCAAAAAACATTTGCCATTTTGCATTTTTTGAAGCCCTGTTTCGCCCAATTTTGATGGGGTAAAATTTTTTCACCCTAAAAATCACCAAATTATTATATAAATGATATAAAGTCTTTGGAAATTAAAATATTTTTTGAAAAATATCGCCAATCATTTTATAGTTTGCATTTTAAGAATTAGTAATATTCACCAACATTTATACACTTTTAAATAAGTATGGTTCCTTAAAATCATCTCTGATCTAGGGTAGGTGATTTTGCACGTAGTAGGGGAGAAATCCCCACTATAGTTTTGGTAACTCCACTCAGTTGATCCTTTTAGATCTTTGTTTTTGCAAGTATTTCTACTGGTTTATTATACTTGGGTACCTTCAGCCATCATAGATATGACCCCCCTCACGACAGATCTAAACTAGTCTTGCCTCAATTCCTATCCCCCCATCCCAAGACAACAACCTTTTCTGAAAAAATTCTCAGTTTCAACTCGATCACACTTATTTGGTAGGAAACTGCAACCATGTCGCACCTTTTTTCCTGAGAAGCGCAACCTAGGTCGCACCTTCAGCCCGGATAAGTGTGACCTATACCATAACTACAAATGACACTTGTCTCGGCTCTTGGAGTGAGCCTAGACGCTACTGTGACCCAGTTTTGTGCAACCTATTGCACATAAACACTACTTTTGTGTGACCTAAGTCTTCCAACTATTTTTTTTCCTGATCATGATTGTCTCACAATTTTGTGCAACTCCGATCACACTTGTTCCACCGACAGGTGCGACCTGCAGTTTTTCAGTCCTTTTTAGTGTTTGAGATCCTTGTTCAAGACCCCTTGTCTATGTTCTACCCCTTCCCGACCAGTTTCTATCCATATTTGATCCATTCCATCCCCTTGGTTTGTTTTGTGGTCCTATTTTCCTTTTATGTGAGCCCCTTTAGTCAAGCTTTGTAGTGGAGACCCCCTGTGTGTTTTTTACAACCCGATCAGTCCTTATGAGCTCATTTATTCGTGTATATTTTTTTTGTAAGAATTAGTTATTTTGCATATATTTGTTGTCATTTAATGTTAATTATCTACATTTTGCATCTTGACCATGAGATCATTGGGGTTTATATACATCACTTTTTCATGCATCTCACACCCTAAAGTAAAATGCTTGGTTCATGACCCCAAGCTAGCCTAAAAATTAACTTAACTCAACCAACATTGTAACCTCATTTGAGGACCAAAAAAATCTTGTAGCTAAGTTATGATACTGGGGATAGGCATCCAAATAACACCCCTTTGTCACTTACATTTGAGACATAGTTGTTGTCCATTAGGGTAGAAAAATACTCTTGCACTTGTTGACATGGTCATGACCAATCTGTTAGAGGGCCCCCCACTTTGTGAGAGTAACCCATGATGAAGGGGTTTCAGAAGTCAGGGTGGAATACCGCACTCCATTTTGCACTGAAGGCTAACCCTTAATCCTAGTCCTTCTCATGCATGCCAGAGTATACTGGTTATCGAGGCACAAAGGGATAAAGTGTCAGTAAAACAATCCAGACGTGTCATGAACGAGGTAGATCAGTTTCAATTCTATCTAGGGCTCTTGTACCTGGGGTCCCTCTCAGTAGTGGGATTCTCTTATCCTATTGTTCTTCCATTTCATATTGTTTGGTTGGGATTTCATCACCCTACAGAGGATAAGATTTGTGAGGGGCTTCCAGCTTGTAGGTAGGAGTTTGCTTGCACTTATACCCCATAGGTTAGTGTGTCATTATCTTTATAGGTAGTGTTGCTTGTTAGATTTTTTTCCACTTTGTTGTAGACTCTCTTGATGTAACACATTATTGCAGTTGGGTTTTAGAGATTTCTTTTTTGCAAGTGAGCCACCATCTATACTCTCTCCTTCTGTACACTTGGTTGCAATTGGATTTTTAGCCTTCGTTTGACACTCTTACGCCTAAATTCATTACACAACACACCACCACATCATCATTTCTCAACCACGCTACTCGCATAGAATTAGGGAGCATACCCCTCAGTTCGATAGGCTTGAACCGTCACTCTTAGATCGATATTCAATGTCATTAACCACCTTCAGAGCCATATATTGCCTCTGATCCTAATTCATATTCCTATCAATCCAAACTTACTTTGTTCACCGCCCCATCTAGCCCCATGAATGGTGCACCTCCTAACCCCTTTTAGGGGGGACGGTTAGTAGTGGGATTGTGTTAGTTCCACCCATCATTCTAGGTATCTATTCTGTTGGACCTACAGGTCCTAGTCCTAGTGGGCCCCTTTCCACCGAACACACTATTGTTGGTCCGCTACCCACTAGTGGTGGCCCCACTCTAGCCACGGTGGTTCCTACCATACCATCATTCATACATGGGGACATTGGTCCTTCTACTTCCATTCTGACTATTCCTACCATTCTAATGACTTCTCCTATTATTGGAAGTCAACCTTACCCACCCCCATTTACCCATTGGAACTACATTCCTATTGGCGCTGACACCATTGTTGGTTCTTCCCGATCCACTCTCATTTCTCATCTACTATTCATGGCTAGTATTAACCTACCTAATTTGGCATGGTTAACCAATGCCCCCATTCATCATAACCCATTATGACCTCCCATGCCTACCAAATTCCCTTCATACATCCCTAAGTTTAAGGGACAGACAGGAGAAGACGCCAAAAACCATATTATGTCATTCCACTTGTGGTGTTCATCTAACAACGTAGTGGACGATTCTATCCAATTGTGATTATTCGAGCGTAGATTCACAACAATTACGACCAAATGGTGTATCTAACTTGCTCATGCCACCTACCCAGAATTTTCCTCATTATCCTCGATGTTTCTCCAATACTTCTAGTTACCTGTTCGTTATGATGAGAGTGTGGAAATTCTATTATCCTATAGAAAAAACAGATTTACCCATATCATGAATCATATCCATGAGTGGTGTCATCACCGTAGCTTGTGTAAGATCTAGTTAGTTGTTTAGATTTTCCTAGATTGGTTTCTTAAAACCTTACCCCCCCCCATTACCAAGGACGTTGCATCTGAGTGCCCACAAACTGAGGAGGAAGCCATCCTGAAGGAACAACAATTTGATCTTATCTACACCCAATTAGGGTTATCTGTATACCATTATACCTGACGCTCCTTGTGTTGGCTCCTCATGCCAAGATACAACAAGGGAATCCCACACTATTTACAGACTCATTTTCTCTATTACTTAGCATCCCCATATTTACACTTCCTCTCCTTCGATGTTGACTCACTCCGGTAACACCCCTAGTGTTTCCCAATTAGGTTATGCCTCTTATTTTTCACATGTAACAGATCAGTCTTGAGCCACACTTTCCTATAAGTCTCTTGCACTAGTTACTCATGTCCATAGACCAAATTGCTTGGCACACTCGTGTAATGGCTAGAAGGTCGGATTGGCATCTCCCCCCTACTGCTCCTTCCTATTAACCACCACCTGTGCAACCTACTCCTGCTTCGGCCTTGACTCCTCCTACTCCTAGAATAACCTCCCTTTTCAACCCACCCCTAATAACCAATAGGGGTAGGGAATATGACAGATATGTAGGAATTGGGGAAATAACCAACCTCCAGGAGGTATCCAACAACCCAACCCTATGAACAATAATGGAGCCAACCCCATTGTACATAATCCCCGACGTCCCCCTAGACCTTGGAAGAACCCATAGTTGCAAACTAACCCTTCGTGTGCCATTTGTAACACTTATGACCATTATACACATCAGTGTCCTCATATGAATTGCATCCACCATTTACTCCAAATCGATAATCAACGTGACCCCAACGGGGTAGCTCCATATCAGCCAAACACAGCACCACCGGTCCCTCCACCTATGGTGGTACAAAACCCCATACCAAACCAAGGAATGGTTGTAACCCAACCCTTGGTACCAAAAACCCCCGCACTCACTCCTGCGGGTCCACCCATTGATTTTAGTGTCCATCGCCTTATAACGTTATCAACTGATGTCAGCTTACAAACTCAACGAAACTACTATGGCTCCAAAACGGAAACTGTTAAGCTGTCTACAACATCTAGCTCCACCACTCCCAATATGTCTTTGCATTTGTAGAGACCCCCCATAGACGGGACTACCAAAGTCCTGCAGTTCCGTTTGTGTTGTGTCACAAACAACTCCACTTCCAGAGACATGATCAACTAGAGTATTGTTGATGACTTGGCTCAATAACCTCAACCATGTATGATTTGGAAGTTCTCAAAACTTGTCCTTCACAACGCAAAGCTTTGTTATCCTCTTTAGGTGTCGTCGATCCCTTTGACTCTAGGTTGATCACCTTCGACCTAGATCAAGGAGAACCCTATATGCCATCATCCATTTCCTTCCAGGTTTTGGTAATGATTCAAAATTAGGTCATTCATCAACGCATCATCGATGAGGGGGAATCCACCTGTGTCATGTCAGCATTTGTTTGGAAGAAAATTGAATCCCCAACCATTCAACCTTCTTCCACTTCTCTATAACAAATATAAATGTTATAAATATTAACATTTAATACTAAGTAGGTTAATTAGGGTAATTAATTAATTACTCAAGAGGTGACTTGAAAAGTCACCCCACTTACCACTTAGGGTATAAAATACCTGACACTAATTCTTGTAAAACATATTTTTATCTATCCAATTATCAATATATATTTATCCTATTAATGGCTTATCAAATATTCTAGGTGTTCTAGTAATATTGATTGTGTGAAGCAAATAAATATTCGCTTCGTTTGGTATCAAAGCTAGTTTTTGATCCAGGCCTTTGGCCATATCGTGATTTTTAATCATAATCCTAGGGAGTCCCTAAATTTATGGTCTTTGACCAAGTAAAATAATAAAAGAAAGTCAAAAGAAAAATTAAGAAGGAAGAAGTAAAAGAGAGAGAGAGAGAGAAGAAGAAAAGAAGAAGGAAGATGATGCCACAAAAAAAGGAAGGTAAAAAAAACAATAAAAATAAAATAGTAAAACCACAAGTGGTTTCTCCACCCACGGTTTTGTTTTAATAAGTGGTTTTTTAATTCTAGGGTTTAAACCCTAATTCCCATGCCATTCATAAAAATATATATATCAATAATACTATTAGTAATAATAAAATATTATTGTTATACTTTTTTTTCAAAAAACATTTCGACCCAATTCACAAAAAATATGTATACTATATTATTATTTTAAATAATAATTGGTAATATATTATATTTGTTATTATTATTAAATTTGTAATAATAATAATAACAACAATAATAATAATAATTACTTAATAATTATTATTTAATAATTGTGTTATTTACAATTATTACTTTTTACAAGAAGACAAAAGTGAAGTAAAAACATAGTCGCAAACAATGGCATCTACATATTCAGAAATGAAGTCACAGGTACAAACAACAAGGGACAAGTTAGAGAAATATAAGGCGATCAATAAAAGTCTACAAGCTGAGGTTGAGACGTACTACAAGTGGTTGAAAGAATGGAGAGATAATGAGAATCATCGCTTATGGAATCAAAATCGAAAGCTAGAATGAACCATAAGAAATAACAAGAAAATGTTATCTGATCAGGATAAAGAAATATCATGTTTAAAAATTCATAATCAAAACCTAAAAGACCAAATCAGAAAGTCAAAAAATGACAACAAATAGCCACGTGGAAGCGATAATGATTTAGAAGAAGAAATAAAGCATCTAAACAAGCTCATCATGGAAAAATATGTTGAATTGGCGCAAGTCCGAAGGAAGTTAGAAAATCAAGAAACAGAGTTATGTCATCATCAACAATAAAAAGAAAAACTCTAGCAGTAGTATGATGATAGTAAGAAGACACATAAGTTAGAATTGACAAAAGTCAACAAGGTGTTATCAAGCAATACCGAAGAGATTTCTCGACTACGAAATTATAACAAAACATTGATTACAAAGATCAAAAAATTGAAAAACAATATCAAGAAGGAACACTCCGTTATAGACCTCAAAGGAAGAATACTGGAAAAGTAAGAGGAAAACCAGTTTCTAAATAATTGTAATCAGGAACTAGACAATCAAATCAAGAAATTAGAAATTGAAAAAAAATAGCAAGACGAAAGAATCGAAAAGATTCAGAATAATAACAATCTACTGGAGAACCAAGAAGCACAAATCCAAGAAAATGCATCCAAAAATCAAATCAAGGAAGTGAAGATAGTCCTTGTCACAGTCCAAAAGAAAGAAAAACAAAGGTCAACACATACAACTTACATACATCTTAATTATAATCGTCATTTTGACCAATGACGGGATCAAAACAAGCACTCACAGAAGAATTATGTTGACAGGAGAAAAGACGAACATGCTAAGCAACAATTAAAATGACCTGTTGCACAAAATGATCTCATAGCTCAGATAAAAGTAGATCTGGGATGGACCACAATAGATATGATGTGACAATTCTCCTTGGGAATCCGTAACTCGTATCGTCTCATTTCATCAAGTGTCGCAATTACACAAAGGGAAGGATCCCTAGACGACAGTTCATGGGAATTCAAACATTGTTGTTGATACAAGCTCTGAGGACAAAGCTTCCCTTAAGGGGAAGGAAATGTAACAAATATGAATGTTATAAATATTAACATTTAATACTAAGTAGGTTAATTAGGGTAATTAATTAATTACTCAAGAGGTGACTTGAAAAGTCACCCTCCTTACCACCTAGGGTATGAAATACCCGACATTAATTCTTGTAAAACATGTTTTTATCTATCCAATTATCAATATATATTTTTCTTATTAATGGCTTATCGAATATTCCAGATGTTTTGGTAATATTGATTGTGTGAAGTGAATAAAAATACGCTTCATTCTCTTCACTCCTATGATGGTCGTATTGCTCAACTCCAAGGTGTCCTCAAAAATGTCCCTGTTGAGTTAGTTGGAAAAACAATGTTTATTGACATTAATTTTGTCAATGCCCAACTTGATTACAACTTCCTCCTATGACATAGTTATATGTATGCAATGCGAGCCATTTCATGTACTGTCTTTTTCCTTTTGATGTTCCCCCATGATGGGAATATCGTGACCATCAACCAGCTGATGTATTATGATCCAAAGGGACCAGCCACGTTGAAACATGTTCTCCCTACTATTGACACTTGTGAAAATTGAACCCAAGTGATAGAACAATTACACTCACAAAATTGCTAATCAAACATGCAAAAATAACATCAAAGGAGACTGAAATTGGAGCATAACACTAATCTATATTAAATAAGTGTACAATATCCAACCTTGTGAAGGAATAGGCTGCTGCAATATATAATTACATGAGATATTAAAATGCATAAGGATGCCATTCAAAATAGTAAAAAAGTAGGCTTACTAAATCTAGTCAAATCCCCCATAGGTGCATAAAGCAGTTTCCAAATCCACTGAGATGCTCATGAATTGGAAAAGTCAAGTAGGAAAGCTAATAAGGGATGGAAAGAAAACTCATACATGCTTTTATTAGGAGAAAAGTATGGAGGATGATGTGGGCAAAAAACAATTCAACTACACCTAGTCTAGCTTTTCCTTTTTCCTTAATTCTCAATAAAACAGACAGCTTTACAAAAAAAGCAGATATGCGCTTTGGAGGATTTGGAATAAATAAGACATGCTAAATATGGTTTTGAGGAGGTTTCCCAAGTGCTCCCTAACTCAGCTTTAGAAAGTGTTTACTTCTATGACATGTAGAAGGAAACTAACATAGAATGGAATCTAGGAGACTAAGTAATAAGACAAAAATGATTTAATTAATGTCTAAGGTAGGTAACTATGGGTTGATTATTCTAACACCCCCCCTTAAGCCTAACTTTATGAGTAAATATAAAAAAACTATAGGGCCTAGCAACAAGGCTTAGTCACCCTTTACATACTGCTTGTCCATTCAACCAAGGAAAGAGGCAAAAACCCAGTGGGAAAATCCTCCCTTAAACATTGAAACTAAAACAAAATTTGAAAATATTGTCATCAATCATGCTTCACAGCATGATCAGCAATCCCCAGTAGTGATTTGAGATTGCTGAATGTATTCTCACAAAAAACTTTGGTGAAGATGTATGCTACTTGTTCTAAAGATGCACAGAAGAGTAGATGAATGGTGCCATCATGCACAAGCTATCTGATGTAGTGCATATGCATCTCAATGTGTTTGGTTTATTTTCTCTGAACTAGATCTTTGCAGATTCGAATGGCTCTATGATTATCACAGTAGATAATAGTTGAAAACTCTGATTCGAAGCCACATTCTCCAAGTATTCCCTGCAACCACAAACATTGAGTTGCTACATTTACAACTCCTCTATACTCTGCTTCTATAGATGAGAGTGCTATGGCACTCTGCTTCTTGATTGACCAGATGATTGTTCCTTTTGCAAGCATGAACACATATCCTGATGTTGACTTTTGATATATGTTGTCACCTTTCCAATCACTGTCAGTAAACCCAAGCAAATCAAGATCAGATTTAGCTTTGTAGAAGATCCCATGAATTCTTGTTCCTTGAACAAAGTTACCATAGGAGAATAACAATAAATGCATAATATAGATCAGGTTGAGTGTGTGTAAGATAAAGAAAACACCCAATCAACTGCCTATATAGTGTATTATTTACCATAGGAGAAGAACTTGCTTCTTTAAGCTTAACTCCTGAAAGGAAGGGAGTGTTGCTTGGCTTGCAATATTTCATGTTGAACTTGTTCAAAAAATCTAAGGCATACTTGGACTGATGTACTTTGATTCCATGTTGGAATTGAGCAATTTCGAGACCCAAAAATTGGCCCAACAATTCCAAATCTGTCATAGAAAATGCATGGTTCATTGCATCCTTCAAGGAGGCAATCTCTTTCTTTGAACTTCTTGTAATCAAAAGGTCATCCACATACAAGACAATAATCATCAAAGAACCATGAATCAGCTTCAAATAAACATTAGGATCAGACTTGCATCAAACAAAACTGAATGACAGCAAAAAACCATCAATCTTGGCATACCAAGCCCTGGGGGCTTGCTTGAGCCCATACAATGATTTCTTTAACCTGCACACAAAAGATGGATTAGAAAAAAACCCTTCATGTTGCTGCATGTAAATATATTCAGTGAGATCTCCATTTATTGAAGCACACTTGACATCCATGTGATGTACCTCCCACTGCTTCGAAGCTGCAATGGCTAAAGCTAGCCTTATGGAGTCCATCTTTGTCACTGGTGAAAAGGTTTCATTATAGTCAATACCATGTACTTGTGAGTAGCCCTTGGCTACCAATATTGCCTTATATTTCAAAGGTGAACCATTAGCAGCAAACTTAGTCTTGAAAACCCACTTACATTGAACTAGCTTCCTCCCTGGGGGAAGATCAACCAGTTCCCAAGTGTTGTTCTTTTGGAGTGAGCTGAATTCTTCTTTCATGGATGTTTTCCATCTTGGATAATGTGCTGCATATTCATGTGTCTATGGATCTGATTAACCATCAGATAGAACTTCTCAACAAATAAAGGATCTTTCACACACAGGGCACTCTCAAACTGAGATCTAGTCCTCCTAGTGTCACTAGGATTTCTAGCTAGTTCCCTAGCTGCATGAATGGTATTTTATGCCCATTTTGGTCTTGTAGGAATGTAAAGGTATACAATCAAATCATCATTATTATACACATCAGAATCAACAAACTCATTAGTCTCTCCACTTACAATCAATGGATCTGGTGGTGAAGAAGACTCTCCAACTTCAACTGCTACTAAAGGCTCTTCTTGGAAGTGAACACTTCTTTCAATGAAGGATTTGTTAGTGCTCAAGTTGATCAGCTTGTACCCTTTTGAATCTTCAGAATACCCAACAAATAGGCACTCTTGGCTTTGGGGCTGCAAAGCCTTTCTCTTTTCAGTTGGAATTCTAGTCCAAGCTTTTGAGCCAAAAATCATGAAATGGGTTACATTTGGCTTGTGCCCACTCCAAGATTCAAAATGATTCATACCATCAAGTTGCTTATGTGGCACCCTATTCTAGATGTAGGATGCACAGTTTATAGCATCGGCCCAAAACTTTGGTGGCAAATTGTTAGCCTCCATCATGTAGGTTGCCATCTCCTTTAGTGACTTGTTCTTTCTCTTAGCAACACCATTTTGCTGTGGTGTGTAAGGGATCAAATGATGCATTTGAATACCTACATCTTTACAATACTAAATGAACTTAAAGTTGACATACTCACCACCATTATCAAATCTGAGGATCTTGAGTCTCCTCCTATACTAATTTTCAACCAAGGCTTTTAAGACTTTGAAGAGGTCAAAAACTTCAGACTTATGCTTTAGGAAGTAAACCCAACAATACCTAGAAAAGTCATGTATGAAGGTCAGTGCATATTTGGCTTGACTCGTGGAAATATGAGTAAATGGACAAGAAATGTCACTGTGGATCAACTCAAGAGGTGCAGAGGTTCTCTCATGACTAGCTCTCTCAAATTTGTGCTCTGGGTGTTTTCCTAGGATACAACCTTGACAGACTCCCTTGGAAAACTTGATCTTTGGTAACCCTATGACCATATATTTTTCACTCAAATAAGAAGGATACTTGTAGTTAAGATGGCCAAATCTTTCATGACAAATCTTACTTGCCTCATTAGCATGAATCAGAAGAGAAGAGGGGTTTGAGTAGGGTAGAAAATGGGAAAACATGTATACCTTCAAAGTGTGATCAACAACACCTTTTGCTATGACTTTACCATTCGAAATATCAGTGGTTTCAACATCATCAAGGGAGAATATGACCTTCTTTGGATGCCCAGTGTGAGTCATCTGATACACTGACAAGAGATTAGAGGCAAGACCTAGAACATACAACATATTATTAAACTTACCATGGTCAAGATCAATCCTTCCTTTCCCCAAACTGTCAGTGAGAGATTCATCTCCAAAAACTATTGGTGGACCTTTCAACATGTCAAGAGAGGAGAATGCCTCTTTTGTCAAAACCATATGTCTAGAAGCTCCAGAGTCTATGATGAAGCTATGTGGGATTGATGTGCCAGCAACCAAAGCATGTACACTTTATCTGTCTTCTGAATTTGATCCTCCTTCCCTCTTCTTTGAGCAACCAGGAAGGGAGATGTTATTCTTCTCTAGGAGTTGGGTCAACATGTCAATTTGCTTCTTCATAGAAGAGCTCTTAGGATGATAGACCTTACTGCAGTATGCGCACTTGCTCATTTCTCCTTTGTTCTTCTTCTTCTGGAAGTTCTTCTTGGAACCTTGTGGCTCCTCTTGAGACTTGTTCTTGTCTCTCTTTTGCTCAGGTGGATTTTTAGATTTTTTCTTACTTTTTGAATCCACCCTTGAATCTCCAGCAACCAAAGCTTGGTCTTTGGAAGGTTTGATGGTGCCCATCATCACCAACTTATCTTGTTCCTGTGTGAGGGATTCCATGAACTCTGCAAGCTTAGGCATCTTTCATGCTCGAGCTGTTAACTTGGTGGCATGGAAGGTCGAAACAAACACTGAATAGTCAAGGCCAAGCTTTGATAGTATGGCCAAAACTAGTTGCTCTTCCTTCTTTTCAATCCCACACTATTTTAGCTCCAAAACAAGGACTTTAAACTTGGAAAAATAGAGTTGCAAGGATTCGAAGCTACTGGGACTTAAGGAGATCAACTCATTCTCAATTTGATGTCCTCTCATCTCATCTGTCTTACCAAAAATATCTACAAGATTCTCCCACACTTCATTAGGTGATGTCAATCCATCAAGATGGAAGAGGAGGTCTCTTGAAATGCTCAGACACAAAAGACCATAGGCCTCATCCCTCATGTTGTGCCATTTGATTTTCTCTGCAGCTGCATTGGGCTCTTCCTTAGTTGCCATAGTAACCTTGTAGAGAACTTTTGCTCTCAATAATATCTCGATCTCAGCTTTTCATTCAAAGAAATTAAATGGATTCAACATGATCTTCTGAGATTGGTCCATAGCTCAGAAACTGTGCCCTTCAATCAGCATAATATGCTCCCAGTCGAGATGTCAGACCTGCAATAGCAATATGGAAGGAGAGAAATCGATATACAAAGGCTCTGATACTATGTGGAAATTGAACCCAAGTGATAAAACAATTACACTCACAAAATTACTAATCAAACATGCAAAATTAACATCAAAGAAGACTGAAATTGGAGCATAACACTAATATGTATTGAATAAGTGTACAATAGAAATTTTTTTGAAGTAATAGGTTGCTGCAATATATAATTACATGAGAGATTTGAATTCATAAGTATTCCATTCGAAATAGTCAAAAAGTAGGGTTACTAAATCTAGTCAAATCCCCCATAGGTGCATAAAGCGGTTTCCAAGTCCACTAAGATGCTCACAAATTGGAAAATTAAAGTAGGGAAGATAATAAGGGATGGAAATAAAAATCATACATGTTTTTATTAGGAGAAAAGGATGGAGGATGATGTGGGAAAAAAACAAGTCAACTACACCTAGTCTAGCTTTTCCTTTTACCTTAATTCTCAATAAAACAGGAAGCTTTACAGAAAACGCAGATATGCACTTTGGAGGATCTGGAATAAAGTAGACATGCTAAATATGGTTTCCAGGAGGTTTCCCAAGCGCTCCATGACTCAGTTTTAGCAAGTGTTGACTTCTATGACATGTAGAAGGAAACTAGCATAGAGTGGAATCTAGGAGACTAGGTAATAAGACAAAAATGATTTAATTAATGTCTAAGGTAGGTAACTATGGGTTGATTATTCTAACAACAATACCATCAACAATGTTTCCATACCTTCCCTATCTTCCATTGGACCAAGTGTATTTTCCAACACTCCTTTGACGTACACCTTTTTCTCCTTACCACCTCCTCCTTCATCGACTGATATATCAGATTTGTGCACTATCACATCCGGTAGCATTCTGACCTTAATGCAACCTCACTCACAACCTTAACCGTATATCTTGGGGAATTATTGGGTTTCATTCCATGCACACACGAATCCCTTCCTCTTTCAACCTTCCGACATCGTGAGTAATCCCATCATGGATAATATCAAACTTTCTAGCTTCACTTTGGGTATTCCTATGTGGTATCTAGGTCCACCTACCCCTCCCCCGACTCTCCATATCATGTTGACTCCCATCTAACCTATTGAGATGATGTTGAACCCACCCCATAGTACAAAAGTGACCGCGTATGCCTCTACTACTACCCCCTTCTTCCATGAGTACTGGGGGAAAGATGCCAAAAGTGGCAACATAACCATGTCCTCCTCCTACATGTCCTTTATGAGATGTCGAAGGCCACGCAACAAAAAAAAATAGTCCTTATTTTCCTATCTTTTGCACACACATGCACACTATAGTCGAGACCAATGGCGCTCCAGCTGTCAACGTACCAACCATACCTGCGATTAAGAAAAAATCGCTCTAAAACAACCACCCAAGTGTAGTTTGTGGCCTATTGTAACGGTAAAATACCGTTTTACTGTAACTTCTCCAAATGCAATATCCGTATTAGGATATTCTCAATGATTACTCAGTTGAATAATCAACCAATGGAAAATAATTCCATATTGAAAATATAAATTAAATATTAAAAATGAATGATGATAAAATATTACAAAGTGAGTGCCATATATATATTAATTGTAAAGGCACTTTGGATACCATCCATGAAAGGATGCGTCATTTTAGAATAGTTTACTAATAACAATTTATTAATTATTAATTATTAATATCTTTTTTGTTTGTTTGTTGGCAAAGTGGTGGAACCCCCCTAACTAGCAAGGTTTCCATTGGCTGAGTGGCCACGAACCAGGGGCATCTAAGCCGTCAAAATCACCCGGGGATCGCACCCGGCCTGGACCGCACCAACCCTTAACATGGTTGGATTTTTGGTATCCGATGGGATTAGAACCGATGACCTTCCAGCTTAGGGGGCGTCTTAACCATACCCCACCACCAACTGTTCTACATCTCGTGGATATTAATATCAATATATATTAATATTAATAATTAATACTGATATTTAATATATATATTGTTTGTTGTTATTAATTTTTTTACATTGCCTTCTGGTTCATGATGCTTTGTCCTCAAAGCATATTTTATAAAACTAGTTTATAATTTAAATATTGTAAGTGAAAC
This sequence comes from Pseudotsuga menziesii, assembly GCA_001517045.1. Taxonomy (NCBI): domain Eukaryota; kingdom Viridiplantae; phylum Streptophyta; class Pinopsida; order Pinales; family Pinaceae; genus Pseudotsuga; species Pseudotsuga menziesii. The sequence continues at coordinate 150,097 of LPNX010330296.1, forward strand.
GATGGGTTATTTCGTAAAACCATGTGCTATTTCATTTTTTTTTTTACTTTCCCCTTTTATTTCTTTGTTGATAATTTTTTTATTTTTTTATTTTTTATTCTTCACTTTTTCCTCTAGTTCTTGCTTCATATTTGGACTAGAATTAATACTTCTTCAATGAAATTCAAAGGCCAAAGGCCAATTTTTGGTCAAAAACCAATTTTTACCAAAGAAACTCTGAATATGGATGGCTAAAAGCCATTTTCAGGTCAAAGAACTAAATTCAAGGAAACCTTGAACATGTTTTTTGGATTTTCTTTTTAACTTATGTTTTTTAACATTTCCCCTTTTATTTCTTTTGTTGATAATTTTTTTTTTTAAATTCTTTATAATTTTTTTTTGTATTCTTCATTTTTCCCTCTCGTTCTTGCTTCACATTTAGAGTGGAATTAATACTTCTTCAATGAAATTTAAATGGACAAAGGCCATTTGTTGGTCAAAAACCAATTTTTACCAGAGAAACTCTGAATATGGATGGCTAAAAGCCGTTGTGAGGTCAAAGAACTAAATTCAAGAAACTTGAACAATTTGGCCACAAGCCAGAGATCAGCAGAAACTCTAGGAAGGGTTGGCTCTGATACCACTGTAACGGTAAAATACCATTTTACTGTAACTTCTCCAAATGTAATATCCATATCAGGATATTCTCAATGATTACTCAGTTGAATAATCAACCAATGGAAAATAATTCCATATTGAAAATAGAAATTAAATATTAAAAATGAATGATGATAAAAGATTACAAAGTGAGTGCCATATATATATTAATTGTAAAGGCACTTTGGATACCATCCATGAAAGGATGTGTCATTTTATAATAGTTTACTAATAACCATTTATTAATTATTAATTATTAATATCAATATATATTAATATTAGTAATTAATATTGATATTTGATATATAGATATATTGTTTGTTGTTATTAAGTTTGTTACACCTATATAGTCATTATTCACACCATTTCCCAAAATTTCTTGAGTACCGGTCACTCCTTAGTGAACTTCACAAGCACTCCCATGAGTCGAAAATCATTGTCCTTGAGGATATTCACCCTTCGGCCTCTTCCTCAGACACCAATAACAACATTGATATGATCTCAGCTTCTAGTTGTCCTTCCTCTTTATTGACCATGGAAGAGCCCCCTAATCTATCCTGACACCACTTTCGTGACGATGAAGAGATCATTGAAACTGTCATCGGTTTTAGGCAATTGCACTTAGTCCATGTTGTGGACTTAGTTCTTTCCATTGAATTCCAGATTCTGTCAGTCTTCCTTGCCATTGAACTTCTACCTGATACTTTACCATTAGATAAATGCCTACTTATGCTTGAACAAACCAATGAGGACCATCGTGCTGCTCTCCAAATGCTTGAAGCAGCTAAGACCTAGTTGAAGTCCCATTAAGACTCTCGCGTCCACCCATGAACCTTTAGCGAGGGGAACCTAGTCCTTATTTACGACCAAGCCCATGATGAGACTGGAAGAGGGGAGTTTTAATCCATGTGTTATCGCCCTTATGTCATTTATCAATGTCTTGAAAAGGGCGTATATCTCCTCACTGAATCTGACGATCACGTCTTGAAGAATCCATGTAATGGGCTCTATGTCAATAGGTTCTATCTATGAAGTCTCTCACCATGCATACTCTTGTATCATAGTTTTTATATTTTTGTTTTACATCATTTTTACCATGAGTCGGTGACCCCCTCCACTAGTTGCTCCGCATCCAGCCGCAGTGAGTCCATTGTAGCACTTTTCTGCCTCCTCTTCCCATGAGAGGGTGTATCTAACCCCTCAACCCTTCCCTTGCATCGTTGGTATCCCACTAGAGGATGTGGTCCCACACCTACACATGCACACAATATTTCTTCAGTATCTATCACACACGTGATCTAGCTACCACTATGCTAGAAAACTATATATGATTGCAACCGAAAAGCATCATGTATATGTATCTTCATGTCCCCAAACCTTTCTGGGAGGTCAAGCCATCTCTGGTCACCGATAGTCCATCCCAGCATATGGATCGTCCTCTATGAAGATAGGAAGCTTCCGCTACTATGCAAAAAAGCTCTCGGGTGAAGAAACAACCTTCTAAACCATGTCCTTCCCTACTTTTTTTGGGCCATTTCTCAAACTCACCTCGATTTGTGTGCCACCATGCAAATCAAAACTTGTATGTATTGGCATGTTCACAAGCCATCCGCTCCATCCATGCTGGAAAATTGGCCTTATGTTACATCCATTCATAGTTTCGCAAGGAGGCCCCACTAGTGTTCCATTGTTATTCATATTAACCATGTTCAAAACATCATCCCCTTTGAAACATCAAACACTTCCTCCTTTCTTGACCAACCATTAGGGAGTTTCTATTAAGAGCTTTTTTGAGTCCTAAAAGAATGAAAATATTGTCAAGCATGCTTGCTTCTTTTCATGCGTGTTAAAGTATTTGAAAGGGTGTCTAAGTGGCCTCGTTTATCTCCTTTTTCGGACTACATATATTATTTAAAGAAAAGGACCACCCTAGCACCTTCTAGCTAGGAGCATTTCCCTTTGTATCCTTTTATTCTTTATGGGACATTGGGATCGTAACTTATGAAAAAGCTCATTTATCGGTTTTATTTAAGCTCTTTTCCAACCCTCTCATAAAGAAAAGATCACAGAGAAAACTTGGTTTCATTCATGATCGTAAAAGTATTTGAATCATCATCCAATCAGTATAGGTTTAACCATTTTCGTCCTGGTTGGACTACCAATAGAAAAGAAGTATCTCATCCCCTTTTGGTTGGGAGAGCTCTCTTTTGTACATGTTTATCCTTTTTAGACTTAGGATACTATTGTACGAAAAAGATAAAAACTAGATTATTCTTCATGTTTTCAAACTCTCTAAAAATGAAAACACCATCGAGTGTTTACTGTCTCAAGCTCGACAAAAATCCACAAGATAGTATCATATTGAGCATACTTCTATCCCTTATTTGTGCTCCTTAAAATATAAAGAAGTCCCAAAAAATATGTCTAGGCACCCACACATATTACAGATGGTCTCACATTATGGAAGCTTCCCCCCATTGAGTCGCCTTTGTTCAGAGTACTCTGCAATGAGTGTCCCTTGGATCCCTTAGATATCACTAGTCCAGTTACTTTCCCAAGTATAACCCATTACAGTTATTCCCCTGGTTCCACATCTATAATCCCTTTCCCATGAGTTAGTATCATTTGCTGCCAGGTCATCCCTGTTTTCATACTTTGAACAAAGGAAGCTTGAGTCCCTTGTACTTCCCTTCCCCAATTCCCCATTCAATGTCTCAGTCCCCTGACTATTCCACATTTCAGATTGTTCGCCTTGGGATTGTATCATGGAAACGTTATTTCCTTGTTAGATGTAGGTCTCCCTCTGTCGACATAAACACATTTATTCCAGAGGATAGACCAAGATGTCCATGTATCTTGATTTCATCCTTCTCATTGATGAGTTCCTTGGGCCACTTAAAAGGAGTCCTTAGTGCTTTTGAGGTTGTTTGTGTCTCACATGCTCGAATTCAACTCCATCATCGCACCATTGGGATTTGTATAGGGTATTGGTTCCTTCATTATTTGGTCAAATACCCTTATTGTCACCTAACTCTAGCACATTAGTGAGTTTATTCTGGGACCCATACAGTTTCATGTCCCTTGCGATTTCTGGGTTGCGTTGGGGTATGATGCTTCTATGTATCTATTATACTTGATGTTTTTTATTGTACCTTAGAGATTTCGACTCTCATTCATTGATTCCATACAGATGTGTACACCTTCATATTCAGTAGAGCATCAATTGTTCTGATATTGTATTCCATGAGAATTCCATTGTTTCTATCCATTAGTTCTTCATACCAGTCTATGTATTCAACCACCCATTATGTACTACCTATTGTATCCATGTATTAATCGGCTCCCATTGTTTGAGCCTTAATCCCCATTTTTATATTGAGACATTGTTATGAGCATGGGTATGCCCGCCTCGTCCATATACATGTATGAGATTATATGTACCTCATCCATTTTTTAGAAGAAATATAAACCAAAATCCACTGCAGTTTGAATGAGGAGACTCCACTCCTCCAAGACCCTCTCCATTCTCTCCACCATTGTCACCATTTTACCTTGATCTTTTGATGTCTATCGTCCATACGATGAGCTCCTACCCTCACACATCAGGGGGAAATCTGTTAACACAACAAATTGTTCATTTAGATCTCTATGTTATACATCATATTTCCACCATTATTTCCTCCATGTTGACCTTCACAACTAAAATTCAACCAAATATGGTCAAAAACATTATTATTACTTCCCCATAAATGAAGGGAAGTTGAGCAGTTATTGTGATTTATCCCCACTCTCTCCAAAACAGACCAAAAAACCCTAAAAATGAGAATGGGTCAAAAACCATAGATAAATGACATGCATAATACCATGGGTCAAAAATCATCGATAAATAGAATGCACAATAAAATTCCATGGGTCATTACCATGCATAGTTTCTTAAATTAGGTTAAATTCGTATTTCATTAAAGTTCAGACTTTTTTGCTAAATTGTAAAATACATGTGTTTGTTCCAAACACAATTATACATCTATATAATTACAAAAATCAATTTAATAACAATATGTCATTATAGAAATTATTGGACAAATTGGAATTCAAGCAATGTTGAGTAAAAACATTTGCTTGATTACCTTTTCATTACAAATTTTGTAAATCATCTCTCTAAAACTCTTCAAATTAACCTCTTTGTAAATCATCTATTTAATACTCTTTAAATAGGATAGCTAATATTCTTCAAATTAGGATAGCTGATACTTCACAATGTGACACATTGAAGGTTTAACGTAAAGCTTAGCTATATGTTACTTAAACAACATTAACTAGAGACTTATAAATTTTATGTTTGAAAGGTACCACGTGAAGGAAAAGTTCACTTGTAACCTATGATGTGTCATGTGCCACTTAATCAAAACATCAACATTGCACTTTCCATCTAACATGTCCACATTATAATTTTGATATCATGGATCCTATCATGTGATTGGTCAATAATGCTCTCACATACATTGGTCCAATGTCAAATAGGAATTGAATGAATATAACCCTAATGTTGGTTAACCAATATCCTAGAATTCTAGAATTTTGATGAACATGGAACTCTATGCTATTTTAATGTACCTCACATAAATTACATTTTAAAAAAATGATTAACTAATGAATATGAACAGACAATAAAATTTATCCCAATGTGGATACTATGAATACATGTATTTGGAATTATAAATGTTGAATATTTGACACCACTGAGCATAACACAATAGAATTTCAACCCAAAATCTGACACCTTGCATGTCTGAAATTCGACACTTCTCTGTCGCATTTTCGACACATACACTTTTTTTTGCCGTCGGTGGCATAACGTTGGATCTTCGACATGCTACCAATGTGGGTCGAAGATCTGGCACACCATTGTGTCACATATTCAACTGTTTTTCCTTCCAAAGTGCCAAGCAAAGTGTTGGTTGTCCGACGGTCTGAAGCATCGAAGTCATGATGCTGTCGTCGGATGGTTTCACCGAGGCATCGAAAGAACATCGGAAAAGCGACGCTTGTTGGTGGATTTAAAAAAAAAATCGAAATATTTCACTTAGTTATAGTGATTTGATAACAAGTGTGGGTCGGGGAGTTGGTGGCTTACAGAGGAACTTCCTCTAGCAAAGTGTTCAACCTTCCCCTAGGATAAAATGTTGTACATTAAAGCAAGCTCCTCCCAAGCACAACAACGATTTTGCATATGGTCCCTCAAGACAATGATTTGTCATGCATGTGGGCTCAGGATTTGGTGATTTGAGCGGTAATTGCCTTCCCCAGCAAAGTCTATTGTCCTTCCAAACTAAATCATTGAGCTTCCAATGCACATGCGTCATCATGCACAACAATTTGCTTCTACTAACCTCACATAACTATTTAACTCTAGATGGTGAGTCCATATTAGATGTTCATTGATTTTTTTACTTCTCTTTGCTTCCAAAAGGAATTGTTGTGTGTGTTGGTGTCTATCTTCTATCAAAGACAATAATTTACCTTCCCAAAGATAAACCACTATGTATCCTTTCTCAACTTCCTTTCAAAGATAGCGATTCCCTCTGCCGTTACTTAGACAGCAAAATAGTGACAAGTGCATCCCTAGGAGAGGCTGGAAATTACTAGTCCTAGAATTCCAGTTATCAAGATTTTACCCCCACATGGTTTCAGCTTAGAATTGACCACTGAAGGAAACTTGATTGGACCAGACATTGGTGATTTGACAAGCAGCTCAGATGATCGAGCAGAGGTTAATATGTGGAGTGTGTTAAAGGGATCAAAGAGAGAGTTTTTACATTCAAAATTGTTAGACATTTTGAGAGATGAGTTTGAGAATACAAATGAGAACAAACCTGATTTTGAGAATACAGGAAATAAGAATCAACAAGTTTCTGAATAGTCAGTGATGGATTTGAGAGAAAACACTAAAGAGCTGCCAATTTTGTCAAATTTCTCTAAGCAACATGGTTCATTGTTTGTGGCCAATTCTTCCTTAGTCATGGATTGCAGGCCTGCAAAAAAAAAATATGTTTAGTATGTTCCCATGTTTGGGGCTTGTTCCAGTAATGGTACCTCACCATTATTCTAATATTTTTCCCTATATAAAATACAACTGTTAGAATTGACCTTGATTGAACTATCTTAAATGTTGTTTCATATAAGACCCCCAAAAAAGTAAAAACAATACTAAGTTTAAACTTGCAATACCTTACTGTCTTGTAGAAGGTGTTGATGTCCTTGTCCAAGGTATCGAGAAGACTAATAGCCTTTATAACGATGTTACCCACTCTATTGACATTGAATTTCATGTTGTCTTTGCTATAGCTTTGCCCAAGACCCAATTGAGCCTTCTCCAAGTCTATGTGATTCAAGATATGTGATTTCAACTCAATGGAAAACAAGCTTTCTAAATATACTTTGTTGTTACAGAAAGGTACCTAAACCAAACAAGAATTTAGAAAAGTCACTTCCTATCTGATTCAGAAAATACTTGTACTAACAACCACTTAATGCCAGGTTAGCTCGGAGTCAAAGCTGAGGGATGTAGACACTGGTTATGCTCATCTTGTTGTATTGCTGGTTTAGATATTAGGACTCTTTTGATGATTCTATATTGATGACAAATTGAGTATCCTAGAGAATACGTAAGGAAGACTTTTAATAGTTTTCTTAAATTTCTTTGTTTTTGAATGATGGACAACAAAATAGTATCCATCACAATTGAGTCCTCTCAAGACTAGTAAAATGTATATTTTTATTTATTCCTTGGTAATATCAAATATAGTGATTTTAAAACACATCTCAGAGAACAAAGAAATCATGGATCTGATATAAATCTAAGTTAATAAACAAATCCTTTTACCTTTTAGTATAAATATGATTCATGAGTCCTAACTAAAGAGTTAAAATACACTTATGGGAAATTGACCTCAACTTGACAGTTGTTAGAATTGACCCTGACTGAACTATCTTAAATGTTGTTCCATATAAAAACCCAAAAAAAGTAAAAACAATACTAAGTTTAAACTTGCAATACCTTACTCTCATGTAGAAGGTGTTCATGATGTCCTTGTCCAAGGTTTCGAGAAGACTAATAGCCTGTATAACAATCTTAACCACTCTATTGACATTGAATTTCACGTTGGCTCTGCTGTAGCTGTGTCCAAGACCCAATTGAGCCTTCTCCAAGTCTATGTGAATCAAGATATGTGATTCAATTATAGAGCTATTTTTACTCATTTTTGCATGATTCCTCAATGTCAAAACTAAATATCCATTCAGTTGATGCTATTACCCATTTTTCTCCAAACTAAGCCAGGATTACTACATATAAACACTATGTACATCCATCAATTACAGTTACCTAGGATATGTATGAACAGAATTAGTCAAGCACATGCAAAAATATTATAAATGGACAAATAGAAGAAACAATGTGGTTTAGACATTCCTTAATTTCTATACTTAGATTTATAATACGATCACACTTTGTCTCTTAGGAGAAAAGTCACTAACTAAACAATGGACATACCTGAGAGAGAGAGAGATAGGTAGTTGTAGGACAGAGTGAGATAAATACAGACCACAAGGTCACAGATCAATACTATCAACCTCAAAACATATTTAAAAGGAAAAAAATCTATTTGCATTTGCAGCAGCTGTTGACCCAACAGCTCTCCACCCACAAAAATCAAAATCCCTAATCGAGGTTCTACACCCAGCTTGATGAGATTCAAACCAGATTCAATTAATTTTTTTAGGCCTTTCTGGCCACAAACAACTGCACCTAACTTGACTAAATTTTTAACAGCTACACTTATTTCCTCATGGCTTGGGGCTTGAGGTCCAAACTACACTCAGCGGCATCCATCCACAGTATCTATATTGACCAAAGAAACACCTTATCCTACTGGCCTGCAAGCAACAAATATAGAAGAGACAACAATTTACCTTCCCAAAGCTAAATCACTATGTATCCTTGCTCAACTGCCTTTCAAAGACAATGATTCCCTCTGTCATTACTTATATAGCAAAATAGTGACAAGTGGATCCCTAGGAGAGGCTAGCAATGTAGGAAAAACATTGATATCCCTTATAACCCAATTTATCCAAATTTGTCATGCATTTTCCTTTGTAATTTATTATATAGGCTTTCCATTTTTATGCTTTGTGTTGCTGTTGTGTTTTCTACAGGCTGGGAGCATGAGTTTATAGCATCCAATCCTTTTGCAGCTAGTGAATCCCTTTATTTTCCTAGAGAGATGGCAATAGAGCTTTTATGAAAGATTTATTTATAAGAAGACCAATGATCATTGGGTCAATGCTTTTGATGCATTGAATGGAGTCTATGAAGTCTTTGGATGCTAAAACAAATAGATATTGAAGTCGAGATATCTCGCGGTCTAATAATAAAGTATTTTCTGAAAGAAGAGAAACTCGATAAGGCTTCACAGTTGCTTTTTACTACAAGCAAAAATAATGTTCTATTATAACCAGCATTGGTGGCTAAGTATTAAGCACAACGATTACCATCTAACTACTCTGTATTAGCTATTATGCATGGGGCAAGGAATGCCTTATTGTCTATGACTTCGTACAAAGAGGAAATCTTTAAGAGGGCCTTCATATTGAAGAGCATAAACCAATGATTCCACATAAAGACTGGTTTACAATGGCTGTGGAGTTGCAGGAGCATTAGATTGGCCTACTTTTGACAAGCAAAATGAAGCCCACGAAAAAGTTGATCACAAAAATAAATTGTATGTTTTTTCAAATTTTTTGCTTAAAACTCCTACTGTAGCTTTGTTAATGCATTCTTATGATATAGGATTGCCTATGGATTCATAGGGGAAACTTATCAAATATATTACTATTTCTTCTTTGGATTTATGGTAAAATGATGGGTGAATTCTAGGGTTTCATGCACATGCAAGATTAGTGCTAGCATTGTTGGAAGAACACAAGCACAAGGAGGATCTAGGGTTTTCTTGGTTTCTCCATTGGTAAAGTTTGGTGAAATTATGCTTCTATGGATTGAATGGTGGTTGTAATGCTGCGTTTTCTTTGAATTAGGGCTTTTTACCAGCTTTTGTCAACTTTTACATGTTATAAAACATTCTCTTGAAGGATTTTTCTCTTGTTTGTCCTTAGATCTCTGAATTTTCCCTAATTAGGATCCTCCAACAAACCCTAGAGGTAAATATAGTATTGTTTCATGTGTAAATATACGCATTTGTGTGATTAGTGTAGTCTTAGATTAGATCTAAGTTTTTATAAACTAGAAAACCTTAGAAATTTATAAAATCCAATAATCCAAAAATAACAACAATTTTCAAATTATAAGCCACCCTCAAATTTTTGTCTTCCTAAGTTAGCCCTAGATCCTCCAGTGCGTCACCTATCTTCTTGTCTACATCCACGAACTTGAGAAGCAACCTAAAAAAACTAGTCAAAAGTCAGAGTTAGGGTTTCATACTTGACATGTTTCAGGGGTTGGGATAATTTGGCCTTGAAAAAGGTTACTTTATGCCTTACAATGAAACCATTTAATTGTTTAGTAGGGAAATTTAGGGACTCTTTCATTACTGATCAGTGTTACTATCGTTTCTAGCCCTAAAACCTATCAAAAAGACCTACAAAATCAACCAAGTTAGGGTCATATTTGAGTTATGGGGAAATCTCAACAATATAATTGAATTTTTCCTTCCAAAAGCATTCTTTTTAGGTTAAGGAGTACTTGTATAAACCCTTAAAAGGATGGTTAACTCAACTGGTAATTCATGTTGATATACCAATGTGTACAATGGGGTGAAAAGTTACAATGGAAATTGAAAATACCAATGTGTACCATGCCCAACTGACAACCTACAGGGATAAGCACAAATATAAACATAGGTTTACCACTGCACAATCAACCATTAAAGTTGAACAAGATATGAGATTAATAAACAAATTACAAAACAACTGGAGAAAGATAAACTGGGGTAGATAACAATATACTCATGTGGAATAATAGGGAAACAACGCTTCAGATACCATTTTCCTCACAAGTCTATCTATATTTTTCTGTCTTTTGACCTTTCATATTCCCATCAAACTCAAATGCCTATCAAATTTCTTGTAATGAAATGGCCACATTTAATTTTGTTGTCCTAGCTATATGGTATTGGTAAAGTATTACCAAGGGGCCAGTTATCATGATAAATCAAAATATTTAAGGTAATTGTTTAGATCAAATATAACAAAGTTCACCTCTATGTATGGTAATCATCATCATCAACTAAATGTATGTGTGTGCACATGCATAAATACCCAATACACAGCTCAATCAAACAAAATAAAACATATTTATACCTTGATTTCTGGATCTTCACACTGTCTTCTTATGCTTTACCTTTCAAAACATCATTCAACATACTTCATTTTTTTTCCTGTTGCAATAGTTTCATGTTAGGACCCATCAAATATATTTATGTTTGTTTATGAAAATAACAAAACCAATCTAAATAAATACAATTCTATTACAATGTAAATTACAATACTATTCAAGTAAATTAATTGTTAAGAATATATCACCTGATAAAACATGAATAACCAAAAATACTATGTATATAAGGCCATTGATCTAATCAAAACTCCATTTCTTTCCTCTTAACTATGGAAATGTTTCTCAACGCTATCTGTAACAAGTTCCAATGGAGGAGTCAAATAGCAATAGTGAAAATTACATAGTAAAAATATAGAAATAGATGTTTTATAATGTATTATTCCTTACCATTCATTGAGCTCCTCTCTGTTTCAAGAATAATTTAATATTCTCTACTAAACAGGACCAACCACGTGAAGGTGGAAACTCTTATGGCCCCTCCCCCCCTCACATCATTCTCAACTCCCCAAACCCAATGCCTATACTTGCAAATAACAATTTATTTCACTATTTCACAATGCAAATAACAATGCATCTACAATGCAAATTATTTTAGTCAATAGTTGAAAAATGATTTCATTAAATCATTCTTTAAAACATTCATTAAACCATTCAATCATTCAAAAGCTGAAAAAACCGTTCATTAAACCATTCATTAACTCATTCATTAAAACATTAATTTAGTCAATGGAAAAAAAAAATATCAGTAAACAATTCAGTAAAGCATTCATTCAAACATTCATTCATGAAACAGAGGAAAAAAGCATTAATTTTTTTTATAAATAAGAATTACTCAAAATTTGTTTAGTCACTTGCTTTTTACTTTTCTTCTCTTTAAATATTTAGTTGGAGTCACATCTTCGGGAATCTGATCATCGATATCCCTACTAGTCTGCTCACAAGGTTGAACCTCAGGCGAGGGGCGATTAATTTCTGCAATAATGTCAAAGTCTTTCATTAATATATTTATATTTTGATAAATACGAGTAATTCATTAAAAAACATTACGAATGTGTGTTTTTGCCTGCCATGTGCACATCAACATGTTCAACATTATCTCGTATTGGCCCAACCTGTTCTATGTTATGATCTACAGCTACATGCTCTGTAGTTGAATTGTGTAGAATTAGAATTAATGTTCATCATTTGCAATGGTCTATAAAAAATAGTAGCACATTAATAAATTCATTACCAGGATGAGAAGCATGATCTTCATTTGGTTGGTTTTGTACTACATCCTCGACATGAACGGGATCATTACTTTCCTGCACAAAAAGGAATAAATAATTTATGTTAGTTTATTTATAAGGAACAAATTGCATGAGCATTAATAAATTATCATTAAAATATACATTTTTCACATACCTGGGCACTAGATGGATCACTAGAAGATCGTGCAGTATTCATAGACAAGCTTCTTTGGTGTTCAACAACGGCGTCAAAGCCATGTTCAAAGCCAAGCTTCATGTAACCCGCACTGGGCAATTTTTGAATCAGTCGGCCTTCATATTTGCATGATGTCATTAATTTTAAATCCTTTTTCAAAACAAGACAAAAATAATAATCTGTATGATATTTGGATGCGGATTCGGGTTTTGTGATACTTACATATCGGGCCGCCAAGTTGGATTAACCACTAGGCCCAAGCTTGTGTTGGCCAATTTTTTCAATTCTTGCCTTTGTGGCCTTAGATGTGTCTGAGAGCCTAATTAAGTTTTTAAATACATTAGTCGATGTACCAAAATTGATGTAAAAAATAGTAATAATAAGTCTTACCACTACAATTTGGAATGTATTGCATACCTCCCTGTTCCACCTGGTGGTATCTTTCCTGATTTTCTCAAGCCCTTCTCTTTTCCATATTCCACCAGGGATTTCCACTCCATAGATGGGATAATTGGAGGGCACTCATACCTAGGGTTCTTTTCTAGGTGAACCCTATATTGGTCTCGGACAATCTTTAAATGTTTTCCAGCCTTCTGTAGTACCTTCAATGTATCAAAGGTATCTTTTCCGAAAATACTAACCAAGCGATTAATCAGATCATCCTTTAAAGCTTTTGGCTGCTTGTTCCACATTGTGCAGATGGTGGGCCCGAAGATCTCCAAGGCCAAATCATTCATGTGTTTATAAAATGTATCATTTCCTGCAAAACATTATTTCCATCATTAGTCAACATTAGAAAATATTATCGGTATATTAGACACAAACTATAAAAAATAAATTGAACAATCTATAATGACCTAGAATCCTCTCTATCTTTATTGGAACCAATTCTTCATTCACCAAAAATGTACACTTTATTGAACCAGTGCTAGTCACACGAGAAGATCCAGGAAATGCTTCCACATCTCTATCTAGCCCTGCATCCACCCCTTCTTCTGTAGCACCTGTTGTGGGTGGGGCAACATCAGCTGCACCCTCCGTTTCCCTTGGCGGTGTTGCAGAGCATGTTGCCGATTGTTTAGTGGAAAATATGGGAGTAGTATGTGGTGTACGTGGAGTGGTTTGGTCAATGGGACCAACATTGCCTTGACCACCACTGATAATCTCCATAGCACGCTGTAAATTAAACCCATTGTATTATAAGTTCAATAGCATATAAAATCAAATATTATAAAGCTTTTATAAATGAATTTACATTTTTATTCGATAACTTACATCCACTTGTTTACATTACTGTAACAACAATTGAATCCTTTGTTCGAGCCCTTCTGTTAGTGGAACTACCAATGTCAGACGAATCAGTTCCTCATTTTTGTTTTCCCTTGTCCTTTGTAGCACCCTCAATGGGTCTGCAAAGTCTCTAATTTCACTATCTCTCATCAACCGAGAGACCTCATTCTATAAAGAGTTTTGAGACATCGTTTGATAAATGGAATCCCCTGTTTGCAATTGAAATATATAAAAAATTGCTTAGTTTTTGAAAATATAGTGTGCGCAAATAATTATATTAGCGATTACATCTAGGATTACCTGATGCCTAGCCGAGGGCATGGTTTGATCAACAGATGGGGATTTACCTCAATCAACCACATGCAAAAAGATTAGAGAACATTATCACAACGAACACAATATGTATAAGCTAACAAATACAGAACAAAAACAAAAATAAACACTATGCTAGGTGTTTTATATGTGTACATTTTTTAAGTATTTAGAATGTGGAATTACATTTAGGTTAAATGGTTGCCTTGAGTCTCCAGTTGTCTGATCAACAGCTGGGGACTTTCCCGGTCAATCTGCAAAAAGGTAGACAACATTACCATCATGAACGCAACCATAAAAATGAAAGAATACATAACAAAATAAACATAATGTGTTGCGATATACATGTTTACGATTTTAAAGCATTTGAAATGGAGAATTACATTCATGTTTGGTTGTTTTCCCGATGTTGTAGTCGGCTGATCAATAGCCGGTTGGCTTCCATGATCAACACTCTGCATAGAAAATCGATAATATTATATAAACGAACCTAATATACTAATGAAAATACATAACAACGTATATGTATGTCCATCCTAAATTTAATATTACATTGGCAATATCGATGTATACCTGATGCCTTGACTCAGGTCGACAAACATCAACGGAGATGGAGGTGCCCCTGAGAGAACCCTGCATCAAAAACATACTAAAAGTTACATAAGGAAACATGAAAAGTATATAATTTCAATTATATGCTAACAAAAATTCCTATAGACGTTAAAATAATTAATAAAATGGTGGTTAAATTGTTTATTGTACCACAACCATACTAACATTGTTTGTATCTACACGATTCAAATTGTAATCAATAAGTAGTTCTTCACCAGCAGCTATTGATTTAATTGCACATACAAAGACACGGTTTTCTTCACGCGACTCGAATATGCAGTTGGGTTTCTTTAATGTAGACCCTGGTTGTGTATTGTTTATAAACCCCACAATATTACCGGTTGTTTTTGGCCTTCCATCCATGTACATCATTTCTCCTTTATTTTGAGCTTTGTCTTTCAGTTGTATATAATTTGCTGACAACCCATATCTACGCATACTTCGTGTATATTGGACCAGGTGCATCCAATCACTGTAGTTGTAACAGGGTCCAACATACTCCATCAATTCTGTACATCTATCGTATACAACCTTTATGTCGTCCATGCAAAACAAGCACAATCCATGCAATGAGGACGGTGCAATTCTATATATCCTCTCATTCACACAAAAATCAGTGTTTACTTTAGGAATATTGCTAGGAACCCATTTTTCACTAGGTGTTGGTATCTTAAGGGCACGTTGATGTCTCCCACTATCTCATCATCATAGGAACATGACCCCCCTCCTTGGAGAAAAAAAATCATGCATTTGTCAAATTTTCTTCTGATCTTCTGATATCTAGTTGATCTAGCCCGTGTAGACCTACTAGATGTCTCACTTTCCTCTAGCCTTCCCAAACTCCCTTCGCTGGAGGAAGACATGTCTGACAAATACCTGTTTGGTTCTACCTGCACCGTGGCCAAAAATAAATTTGGCATAAGCATAGCAAAATACCAGCAAAAAAACATGGAAAGACTTATAAGAAAAAAAACTTGGAAAGACTTGTAAGCCAAAAACTTGTTAAAGAAAAAGCTTGTCAAGAATGAGTTTGGTTAATAGGTGTGAGCATTTGGTAGCCCTAAAAATTCTAATGTATGCCCCTCTTTTGGTTACATACAAGTCTCCATTCTAACTTATTGCTTGCATTTCCTTTTGCTAACATGAATTAGGTAGGCTTCATAAGCTTCATATGTATGCTTGTGGCCATTGTACTTTAGCCTTTCAACGTTGTCAAGCTTGAGACGATATTTTATGCATATGCATCACATATAACACTGCAATTTATGCCAATATATCTATACAAAACCTGGATCTTCTCCTTTAATGGACTATCTCCTTCAAAGAACATATCTCCTTTAAGTGGTTTTTAGTTTTCCCATGAATGATTTTGTGATGTTGTAGATGATTATCCATTTTACCTAATATGTTTTATGATCTTTTCCATGTTTTCTAGGGTGCACATACTTGTTGTTGATGGCTTATTTTGCTTGAAAGTTGAACTTCCTAAAAGTGCATAGATCTCATCTAGGACCCTTTAAGAGTCATAATAACAACTATTGTTATAGGATTTTATTCTCCAAATGAAACACCAAAACCATACTTATCGGTAAATATTTGTGTAGGGATGTTTTTTTAATCTCTCCCATAATTTATGATACTAATGGGATTGTATGCAAAAATTTATATATGCCCTAAGAATCCTTATGTATGCCCCTCTTTTAGTTACATACAATTCTCCATTCTCACTTATTGCTTTCATTTCCTTTTCCTATCATTGCCTTTTCCTTTTGCTGGCCTAACCCCTTTTCAACAATAATAGTTGTAGATTTAATCAAGTGTTTTTCTACTGAGGTGGCTAAGTCAACCGAGTTGACCCCCAACCAATCTTTGGCCTTTGAAACGATTGGAGTGACAAGTTTGGTACCGAACGAAGCAAATAAGGGTATGACTGAATGGATCGGTAACAAAATGGTCAATTCATCCCAATCCGTACTAAATTGACCAAGTGAATGTGGGAATGCACAATCCACACACCTGAGACTTCAATTCAAAAAACAAATTAACCTAGAAATATAAACATCTAGACTCTAAACCTACTTCCTTGTCGAGTCAATTAGGTTTGTAGGATTCCTATACATCATAACACTATTTGGAGTAAAACACAACTTTCTTTGTAGGCCCTAGCTGCCACCCATGTGCACTATACTCAATATATAATGTAGCCCCCGAATACAAAATCGTTCTTCACAAAATAGGGCATGAACCATGTGAACAACCTTCCAAGTGGACCAGCTCAATGAGTAACCTCCAAGCATGTAATATCTCTCATGAAATGGTGTATAAAATAGTGTAAGCATGCTTCAAATGATCACCTTCTCCTTTGGTAGGGCTAAACACTACCCTTACGCATGTGTCTCTAAGGGTGAATGTTACTCAAATAATGAGAGAAGGCCTTCCTCTAAAAATAAACTAGTACACCAAGGTGAATTGGCCCTATTTAGGCCTTCCAGAACAAACTTGGTATTTTCAATGTCACACTAGGAGCAATGTTGGGAAGTCCTATGGGGATAAACAACTCTAGAATCAAGTATGAGCATCAAAGGGACAAATCTGAGCACTTTACAGTAATGGACAAATAATGATGATGAGTTCTTGGAGATCCTATAGTGTGGGTGTTTTAACCTCTGTGCTACTCTAAAGTGCAGAAGCCAGCACTTCAGAGGCATATTTCCCAGTGGTGACCTACAACAATCATATATATATATATCTAATCCATGGTGGTGAAGAGCGGACATTTCCATATCTGCTACTTGGCATGTTCAGGAATGAAAATAAAGTTTTAAATACATTTATATCAGTCTGTAATATTTGCTAATTCTGAAGCTAACCAACTGTCTAAACCACAAAGGGCATCTTATCGTGTTAATTGTAAGAGGGACAAAAAAAATCAGACACGGTGAAAATTGACATAAAATGTTCAAATAAAAAATAGAGGAGATCAAAATACCTTGGACTATAATAGACCACCTTGGTTGGACACTAATGCAAACCCGTGTATGAGTTTGAGCCAACATTTACATCCACTCTACAAGATCTCTAGAGAATTAGCATCATTATTTTTCCATTAGTATAAAGGAGATGTACTAGAAGATTTGTTTGTACATGTTGATTTTACTGTTTAGTTGAACCTAAATGAGAAACAAAGAGGAGCACTAAGCAAGCTACAACACTTTTTGTGCGTGTCAATGTCCGCGCGCATCAAAGAGTTGTAGCTTGCTTAGTCTCCTCTCTGTTTCATTCAACTTCTCCGTGAAATCAACAAGTCCTCACAAATCTTCTAGTACAATTCCTTTACAGTAATGGAAAAATAATGATGT
The DNA here is from genome assembly GCA_001517045.1 of Pseudotsuga menziesii. NCBI lineage: Eukaryota > Viridiplantae > Streptophyta > Pinopsida > Pinales > Pinaceae > Pseudotsuga > Pseudotsuga menziesii. The sequence goes on from LPNX010330296.1 coordinate 168,139, forward strand.
TGAGTTCTTGGAGATCCTGTAGAGTGGATTTTTTAACCTCTATGCTACTCTAAAGTTCATAAGCCAGTACTTCAAAGGCATATTTCCCAGTGGTAACCTACAACAATCATATATATATAATCCATGGTGGTGAAGAGTGGACATTTCCAAATCTTCTACTTGGCATGTTTAGGAATGAAAAGAATGGTTTAAATACATTTATATTAGTCTCGAATATTTGTTGATTCTAAAGCTGATGATGAAGAACAAACTTGGTATTTTCAATGTCACACTAGGAGCAATGTTGGGCAGTCCTATGGGAATAAACAACTCTAGAATCAAGTATGAGCATCAAAGGGACAAATCTGAGCAATTTGGGAGCATTCTAAAGGTCACAACAAATAGTAAAGCATCTCAAATAAGCTATAATTAGGCCAACTTTCAGATCTAGGCACATTGCAGCAATAAAAGATGATCATCAATGGCGATAGGAGGTGGTCTTTGCAATTCTGGCTGTGAAAATGAGAAATCTGTGGGTGAAAGCAACCCTAAAATCTCATTCATATGCCTTATAGTAGCATCCACATGAATTCTGGGCAAAAACAAACCTATTTGTAAGTAAAAAAGGGTATGAAGCAACCCTATTTCACCATCTTGGGCACCCTTGTGCACTTATCCGTCACCGAACATGCGTACCTCTAAATCTGGTCCAAATTGGAGGGTTAAAAGGCAATTCTAGGCATGAATAGCCTTATGAAAAGTGACAAACAATAGAAAAACTGGCTTTTAGAAAGCCATTGAATATGCTAATTCTTGGATTACCAACATGAGGGAAAGCCATTGAATATGCTAATGCTTGGACTATAATAGACCACCTTGGTTGGACACTAATGCAAACCTGTGTATGAGTTTGAGCCAACATTTACATCCACTCTATAGGATCTCCAGAGAACTAACATCATTATTTTTCCATTAGTATAAAGGAGATGTACTGGAAGATTTGCCTGTTCTTGTTGATTTTTCTGTTTGGTTAGTCTCCTCTCTATTTTGTTCAACATCTCCATGAAATCAACAAGTCCTCACAAATATTCTAGTACAAATCGTATATAGTAATGGACAAATAATGATGTTGAGTTCTTGGAGATCCTGTAGAGTAGATGTTTTAACCTCTGTGCTACTCTAAAGTGCATAAGCCAGCACTTCACACACACACACACACACACACACACACACACACATATATATATATATATAAAATCCATGGTGGTGAAGAGCGGACATTTCTAGATCTACCACTTGGCACGTTCAGGAATGAAAATAATGTTTTAAATACATTTATATCAGTCTGTAATATTTGCTGATTTATTCCTTTTAGCTTGTATTGATGATGCTTGTTTTCCCGTATTAATTTTCAACCCTAAGGCAATGCTAACTTGTTTTCCCATACTAATTTTCAACCTTAAGGCAACCCTAGGGAATACAATTGATCTGCTTCATAGGAATACTTGACAAACATTCAAAGGTAACACCTCTAATCTAGCAATATTGACTACATCCACATCACTAACCTTCAACAGACTGAGAATTCAAGTCTAATATTGAATTAGCTAATCAAAAGAAGAAATAAATAAGAGAGATTAGTAATATGAGGGGATCATCCATCTCAATCATCCAAAGGATGTCAATAGCAACAACACATTAAAGACTCAAGTGCTAAGGGCTAGAAAAGCTGGAAAGTGCCCTGATCAATACATTCACCATCAGTGAATTCAGTAAACTGAAAATGGCCTGAGGCCAAGGTTAATGCTTCTTTGGATAAGCTATCAGCCTTAGTATTGTGTTCTCTAAATATGCGAACTACTTTTAGCTGGATGAAGTAAGGTTCCATATCACGGATACGTTGACACCAACCATCAAGTGCAAGTAAAGTTAGTGCTGATCTTCTATTGAACCAATTGATGATGGCTGTGGAGTCACCATGAATGTGTAGAGTGGGAAGGACTATGGATTTAGCACAATAAAGGAGAGTCCATAAAGCAAGTAGTTCAAATCTAGTGTTTGTACTTAGACCAACACCCATTTTGAAGAAAAAATAGTGGTCCTAGGTGATCAAAAGATGAACACCTATACCTCCAATTTGATTGGCTGAAGCCCCATCAAAGAAGATGTAGGTACAATTATCAAAATAGTTTATTTAGTCAAACTTATTACCTTTATTTTTTGCCTTGACTTAGCCACTTTCAATTCACTAACTCTAAAATATCTAATAAGTGTTGGCTAATAATGGTGACGATTCCTGGTATTATGTTTCATTATGTTGCAACATGGCAAACTTGTGAAACAAAATACCAAGAATCATCACTGTTGCTTAGCTGAACACTTGTTATCTTTTGTGAGATATAATTCATGTGGACAGAATTCTTGAACTCTATCCTCATGGACAGTTTTGTTTGATGATGATATTAACAAGTATATTGTAGAAAAAATTTAATATTTTGAAAAAATAGTTATTGTAAGTGGATTACTTCATTCAATCACTTAATGAAAATATCCGACATAGTCCAAGCTCTCATGGTGTTTAGAGCTTGGGAATTACTGGGTTAGGTTCAAGTTGCTTTCTAATATAAGGTTTCTATAATAAAATACCTTAAAGAATAAATCCATAACATTTGGCAGAATTCTGGAAAACCCCTGTTGTCGCTACAATTTGGAAAAGACTAGGTTAGGTTCGAGTTTCTTTCTAAGATTGGAAAAATAAAAGTTGCATGCAAAACAATGTCATGCAAAAAGGCGCTATAATATAGTTGTTTTGGAGAATAAACAGGAAGAAGACTGTCAGTGACAGAAGGTACACATACCAATAATAATAATGTTGATATTACGTCAAGATAGGTGAGGCATGCAAGAAATGCATGTAGTGGAAGATGTAGGTACAATTATCAAAATAGTTTATTTAGTCAAACTTATTACCTTTTTTTTTTGCATTGAATTAGCCACTTTCAATTCAGTAACTCTAAAATAGCTGATAAGTGTTGGCTAATAATGGGGACGACTCATGGTATTATGTTTCATGGGGTTGCAACATTGCAAACTTATGAGGCATAATACCATGAGTCATCCCCGTTGCTTGGATGAACACTTGTTATCTTTTGTGAGATATAGTTCATGTGGAAAGAGTTCTTGAACTCTATCCTTATGGAAAGTTTTGTTTGACGATGATATTAACAGGTATGTAGAAAAAAAATTAATATTTTATAATTGTCTTCAATGATCTAGGGATTAGGTTGTAGTTTCTTGCTTATAACAAAACATGGCTTGGCAATCCTGCTTGGGGTAGCGACCGATTTTCATCCTTCTCCAACGGACTGAGCATACATGTGAGCAAAAAAAATCTAACTATAGTGGATATGGTGGAACTCGAATCCTTATCTAAACCTCCCTTACACAACAGGATTTGAACCCGAAATTCGGCGTCATCCGACATTTCGCATGGATGTGTCAGACATCAATCACTGAAAAGAATGCCGATTAAAAAAGATTTATATCGTCATCGAATATCTGACACAAATTCTTTGGAATAGATACAGCTATGTTCATCATTAGCAAATAGATGATAATTTATCAGCTTCACAGGAATACTAGACAGACCTTCAAAGGTAACACCTATAATCTAGGAATATTGACTACATCCACATCACTAACCTTCAACAGACTAACAATTCAAGTCTAATACTGAAGTAGCTAATCCAAATAAGCAATAAATAAGAGAGATCAGTAATATGAGGGGATCATCCACCTCAATCATCCAAAGGATGTCAATAGCATTGAACACATAAAAGACTCAAGTGCTAAGGGCTAGAAAAGCTGGAAAGTGCCCTGATCAATACATTCACCATCAGTGAATTCAATAAACTGAAAATGGCCTAAGGCCAAGGTTAATGCTTCTTTGAATAAGCTATCATCCTTAGTATTATGTTCTCTGAATATGTGAACTGCTTTTAGCTAGATGAAGTAAGGTTAACATGATAGAGCTAAAGTTGTTCCCTGATAGTGATCAAGTAACTAGCAAGTATTGGATTCATACACTAGAAAATATGTGGAATAAACCTCAATACATCCCTAAACTAATACTGTCATTAAGAGAAGGTACACATACCAATAATAATAATGTTGATAGTACGTCGAGATAGGTGAGGCACGCAAGCAATGCATGTAGCGGAAGATGTAGGTACAATAATCAAAATAGTTTATTTAGTCAAACTTATTACCTTTCCTTTTTGCGTTGACTTAGCCACTTTCAATTCACTAAATCTAAAATAGCTAATAAGTGTTGGCTAATAATGGCGACGACTCTTGGTATTATGTTTCATAGGGTTGCAACATTGCAAACTTGTGAGGCATAATACCACGAGTCGTCATCGTTGCTTGGTTGAAAACTTGTTATCTTTTGTGAGATATAGTTCATGTGAACAGAGTTCTTGAACTCTGTCCTCATGGACAGTTGCTTTCTAATATAAGGTTTCCATAATAAAACACTTTAAAGAAGAAATCTGTAACATTTGGTAGAATTCTGGCAAACCCCTCTTGTCGCTACAATTTGGAAAATACTGGGTTAGGTTAGAGTTTCTTTCTAAACTAGGGCTTTTATAATGATCTTCAATGATCTTATCTAAACCTCCCTTAAGCATCAAATTTGGGTAGAGTCGGCTTAATAGCTTATTTGGGAATCGGTTGTTGAGATAACTCACATAAAAACAATCAAACCAATTTGAATGCAAACCAAAATGTGATGAGTTCGTCCACTAATTGTAACACTTAGACTGACTAGACTTCAGAATCCATATCAGCCAATATGGGTCAAATGCGGGTTAGCTCAAACTGTCAAATTTCATATGTCATTAGCTAATCAATGTAAATGCATGCATTAGCATATTCAATGGCTTTCCCTCATGTTGGTAATCCTTGTCTAGTTTGGAATACATAGCAAACATCACAAAGACGTTATGAGAATTTGCTGCTAATCTATGGCTTGGAGCCGGATGTGAGCATATTGATCGAGCCATGTTCTAAGACAACACTCATTAAATAACTCTTCTAAGGATAGAAGTCCAGGCTCCGGTTCCGCATGTTAAGGAACGGAATGACCAATTGGGGTGCTTATGGTAAACCCCAACCCTGGTTATTAGGAAACGGGTTTATGAGTTTGAGGTGCCATAGAAGCTTGCCAAAGTGAGCGGTTCATGGTATCAAATTATATAGCATAGGGTCCCCTCCCCCTTAAGGAAATTCAATATTGGACCGCTGATTTTTGAGATCGACAGAAAGGACCAAACATCATAGCGCGCACAAAAAACCCTTGTCACAACATGCCCAAAAAAAGGAGGTCATGATGCTTACCCATTGAGCCATGAGCTCCAAATCCAAACCATGAACTCCAAAATGTGAACCGTGTGCTCCAAATTTGTATCGTCAGCTCCAATTCTCAACCGTGAGCTCCAATTATCAACCGTGAGCTCCAATTCTGAACCCTGTGCTCCACCGGACCTACTCCCAAATTCACAAAAACCTCCAAATTGAACTGAACTGTCCAAAACCAGTCACAACAATGTCCAAATACACTATTCATTTTTTATTATATATTATTATATATTATATGTATTTTATTTTTATTATATATTATTTTATATTATATGTATTTTATTTTTATTATATGTTATTTTATATTATATAAATTGCCATAATAGTTTTTTTCATTAGGCATAGTATTTTTAGCTTAGCTATATGTATTTTTTAATATATGTATTTTTAACTTAGGAATAGTATTTTTTATTATAATATGATGATGATGATGATGGCAATCTCACCTAACCCCTACAACGAAACCCCTAAAGATGAAGATGATGATGGCGAACTCAGGTAATCCCTACAATCTCACCTAATCATTATCGTTATGTTGATCATCATCATCTTCATCTTCATGATCATTATCATCATCATCATCATCATCATCGTCATCATTGTCATCTTCGTCTTCAACATCGTGCTCTTCATTATCATGACCCTCATCATCATCATCGTCATCATCATCTTCATCATCATGATGATCGTAATGGTGATGATGACGGCGATGATGATGATGATGATGATGGCAATGATGGCAATGATCACCATCTTCACCATCATCATCATTATGTTCATTATCAGGACCCTCATCATCATCATCATCATCATCAACGTCATCATCATCATCATCTTCTTCTTCATCATCATCATCGTCATGACCCTCGTCGTTATCATCGTCATCACCACCATCATCGTCATCCTCATGATGATGATGGTGATGGCGATGATGACTGTGATGATGATGATGATGATGATGGAAATGATGATGATCACCATCATATTCATCAACATCATCATCATCATAAGTAAAACTTAGTTTACTTCAAATATTAAT
>LPNX010330296.1:177074-194538 GCA_001517045.1 Pseudotsuga menziesii
CAGCATTGTCTGCTACATCATATGATTCAACTATTCCTTGGACATATTCTATTGGATCATCATAATCAGTTAACTCAAGTTGATCATGCTCTTTGTCATCATATTCTTCTTCCAGAGAACCCTCTTCATTACCATCATCTAGGTTATACTTTACCAGCCTTCCCTTTGGATCGTGTCTCACAACAAATGACCAGCCCATTTTACCAGGAGCCTCTGAGTAAAATACTTGTTCACATTGGCTTAGAAGAACATAGGGCTCTGTTCCTGGCTCAAACAACCTTGTGTTTACCATGGTAAATCCATTATCATGTTCAATAATAGTTCTATCGGGACCACGTTGATTCAATCATAACCTGTACCATTTGACAACAAATAGAACTATCTTAAAGGATGTAAAGTCACACTGTATAATATCTTCCAAATACCCATAGTATCAATTTTCTGAGACTTCTAGATGTCTGTAATTTCTAAATGAAACATTGGTAACCTCAAAGACAGTCGAAACCCTAGAATTTGATGTTTTCTTTTTTTCATCCAGTTTTTTGATCTAATATCTACCTCCATTGCAGACCATAGCCTTATGGTGTTTTACCTGCAATAAGCAATACACAAAAATATTACACAACCATTCAGTCCTTATGCAACAATACATGGAAAATAAGAACATGTACGTCAAGAAGTAATTTGCAAAATAAAATATTTAGAGCAATATTTGATTAATTATATGCTTTCCATTTTATCTTTTACACCATATGCCAAATCAATTTCCCTTTCTGTTAGATTGTTATCTCCATTGCATTGTGCTGCTTTTACCAATGAAGCCACACCTTCCCATGATATTCCATGACCCGATTGTGCGCATCGTTCAATCCATACCTTCATCCAGTCAAGATTGTTTGCGATGTATAAATGAATTGCATCCCATTCTCGACCAACTGTTTAATGACAATAACCATTAAAATGAAAGAAAGGTGTAAATCTCCTGAACAAAGATGTATATGCTCTTGATTGAAGCAATTATGACTAGAAAATACAATTAGAATATGAAGGATATAATAAAAATCCACTAGCTAATAATTAACTTTCAGCTTCCTCAATCTACCTTTCCCCTTCAGCTTCTCTCCTTCAAATTTGTTATTGGAGTTCGGATCACAAATGCGACGTAAATTGAGCTTTGACGCTAAAATAGGAAGATATTCACTAACATACAACATGTTTTGGTATACCGTATATCCTTTCATCATAGAACCCTCTACATGTTCTTGTTGTCTCACCAAACCCTTCATAAATTTCAAGTGCCTCTCAACCATCCACATGGACCTTGAGTGCACAGGTCCACACAACTCAATCTCCTCAACTTGGTGTATGAGGTAGTGTTCCTGTGCATTGAAAAATGCCGATGGTAGATGCTTCTGCATTTCATACATGAGACGAGGAATTTCTCTCCTCCAATACTTTATATCTTCTTTATGTATTTCTTTAGATGTCAACCATCTACAAGTGATGCAAACCAATAATGATATTTAACAAAAATAAACATTAAATTACAATATATGCTAAAATAGTGCACAAAAAAAACAAATATAAATTATTATACGGAGAATTAAAGAAACACTAAGCACATGCAAGTAATTGCTAGTTACCTCATGTATTTACCAAGACTATATATAACTTGTTTGACATTGTTGTCGAAGTTGTCCGGGAGAGAGAGAGGTAGAACATACTGTATCAATATACAAACCATGCCATTTATTAAACAAAGAGTATACAAACAAGAAAAAAATTATATGGACATAACAATAAGAATTACCTTGATGAATACATGCCAATCATGTGTTTTGACCCCCGCAAAATCACCTTTTTTAGTTATGATATTCTTTAAGTTTTCACAAAAACTGATGGGAAATTTAATTTTCCGCATTACAGCTTTCAAAACATTGCTTTGTTTTTCCGTAAACATCCATGGAATTGAGTTTATATTAACTTGTTCTCCATTGGTATGAAATTGGATGATGTCTTTCATTGCATAGTTTCTTTCTTGAATGTCTTTGCACACTTTCACAACTTTATCTTTCTCCCTCCTTAGCTCTAGTAGTCTCCATAAGGTTTCAGTAACATTCTTTCCAATATGCATTGTATCAAACAAATGAGCAATTTGTAGGTGCTCATAGTAGGGAAACCTGCTGAATTGAATAGGATAACTTTTCATTCCTTGTGGAAGACCATTAATGCCTTCATGATCACGATGGACATAATGAATATTAGTTTATAATTAACAAATTACATCATAAATCAAATATGGCCACTACAGCAAACAACTCACAATGAAAATTAAAATACATAAAAATTCATATACGATGGTCCATACATACCATGACGACTATTTCTATTGTATTGCATCTTCCAAAGGTGAGGTGTCATTCTTCATGGTTTTAATGCAGTCTCCTGCTTCCCATTGAAAATATTTCTTTCAGTTGTTCTATACCTATGATTCTTAGAGAGGAAATTCCTATACTCATCAAACACCTCCTTTCTTAAGCTTTTTGAACGACGAGATTTTATCTTAGGACCACAAACTAGACATGCAAATTTACCCTTTGTCTGAAGACCTACAATATTTAGATATGGAATATCTATGTCAAATATATTCATATATAAAATATTCTAACTAATCCATATCATTAAATGCAATTAAAGTGGAACTTAAAATTACAAACCACAAAATGAAGTTAACCCAGGGGCATCGTGTATTGTCCATACAACCATTGCATGGAATTGAAATTGCCTTTGTCATATTGGTCTAGATACGTCATACATAGTTATGCCATTTCATAACTTCAGTAGCTCATCTATAAGAGGTTCGATGTATACATTCATATCTTTGACTTGCAATTTACCTGATTCATAATTTGAAGTACATATAAAATATATCATTATGAGAACCACTAAGATATATAAACCATGTAGAAGAGTAAAATAATAGATATATATATGAAATTAAGATACATATTACGACAAATGAGATGCCACAACTACATTATAAATAAAACAGTTTTCGTCAATAAAACCTGGAATAATCATCGACAACATTATGTGCTCCCTCTTTATTGACAACCATGGAGGAATGTTATTGTTGGTAACAAAAATAGGCCACACCGTGTAAATGTATTTCATCTGTGTAAATGGATTAACACCATCTGTTGCCAAAGAAATCCTAAGATTACGTGGTTCTTCTTTAAAGTGAGGCCACTTTTCCTCAATATCTCTAAAAGCAGTACCATCTGCAGGCATTCGGATAACATCATCTTGACTTCTATTCCTGGCATGGTAATCCATAAATTGTGCTATGTTTTTGCACCTGAACGGTCCTTGCAAACGTGGAATGATGGGAATATAACGAAGAACCTTCTGAGGCACCTTTTTTGTTACTTTATCTATACGATATCTACTTACATGAAATTCCGGACATTCTGTTGCAAATTCATGCTGATTATAATATATAACATGGTCATCAGGGCATGCATGAATTGCTTCATAATGCATTCCAATATCTTTCATGATGGAAGATAAATCTCAATATGTGCAAGGTAAAATATTTGATGGTGGTAACAAAAATTTAGCTATCAAGCTACAAAAAAAAATATTGTTAATGTAATAAATAAATAATATTAACGAAACACGCGTCATCCGTACGATGATCAATAATGACTTAACAATACAATTATTAGAGGAATACAAATCAAATTTATCACGATCCTATATATGTGATGGATTATTTTAGATACCTTAGCATCCGCATGATTGAAATGTTTGAAAGACCATTCATAACCTTCAAGTTCATTATCAACAATATAGTAGAGATAAGATTTGTTTTGGAGCCTTCATAAAGGGGTTCATATGCCTTATCTAGAAGAGGTATATCGTGAACACCATCAAAGTCATCATCATTTTCATTATCAACATATCGTCATCCATTATAACGTTAAATGAATCATGGATCAATGTATTTGTACCATCATCTTCAATTACATCATCGGCATGATCATCTTGTTCAATATGGTCATTCACTTGTTCTCCATTAAACATACACGCTCCACGATCCTGATCCTGGACATGTTCTGAAATCACTTCCTCTTGATGACATGTTGTAGGGTGTCTTTCCTTTAATATAAATACATGGAAACATCAATAGATATACATTAATATATGAAAAAAAAAATAATACATACAATTACCAAAAAAAGGAATATAATAATGGTTATAATGCTAAACCTACAAATGGACGATATTCGTTCCCCCCCTTAGCGTGTCCATGTTCCTTGCAATTTTTTGTGGCTGTTGAGATCAATATTCTTCTCCTTTTAAATCCCTTGCATTGAGTACACAGACATAAACATTTTCCATCACCCCTTCGTTTCGTTGCATCCCATAGTCTAGCAAGCAATTGTCAGTTGTCTTCGTTTGGATCCAGAATATTTAATCTATTTGACATTTTGTCATAAACTTCGTTAATGAATATAACCAGTTGCCTTAAAAAATCAAGTTCCATGCATCAACCACGTATCAACATTTTGTCAATGGAGAGAAGTGGAAGAATAAAAAATTCCTGGAAAACTGTCTATCAATGAAAAAAAAAAGTCCCACAACCGCCCATTGAAGAATAAAACAATTCCTGAAAACGTTCGTCGAGGAACAAATAATTTTTGCAAATCATCCGTCGCTTCTACAACAAACATGTCGAAATGTTTAAAACAATTTATATTTATAATGGACATGTGTCGGATATTCAACACCTTGAACATAGTTACCGTTGAAAGTATGGGACCATAAAATTTAAAATCATGTAAACCTTAATTTTTTTTTATAAAAAAACCTATACAGCCCGTCGGATATCCGATGCTCAGGGGTCGAAGAACAAACATTATTGGGTTCACAAATGTCGAAAATCCGACAGGGAAGTGTCGGTTATCCGACACTACAAGGGTCGGAAATCCTACACCCTATTGTTGGATATTTGATGGTGCTATAAATATTTTGTTATCGGCATTCTTTTGAGTTATTGTTGTCTGACACATCCATGCCAAATGTCGGATGACGTCGGATTATGACGTCGAAATTTGGGTTCAAATCCTATTGTGTAATATCTCTATATAATGTCCAAGATAGTCAATGTGTATTCAACATTTGAAATGTTTATTTTATGTTGAAAAATGATCACAAATGTAGGAGTCCCATTATACTTCAACCTATAATATAATTGATATATAGTACTAAAACGTAACTAATTTCAAATGAATTTTCCAACACTATTCATTAATATACCAATCCACAGCACAATGTTTGGAATGTCTAGATTGGGATCCATATCAACCTATAATATAATCAATATATAGTACCAAAATGTAACTAATTTCAAATGAATTTTCCAAAACTATTCATTCATGTACCAATCCACAGCACAATGTTTGCAATGTCTAGATTGTGATCCACTCCATTTTGGGTTGTGATGTTGACACTTTTTTGTATTTATTTTGGTTGGTCTCCTTTTGATCCTTTGTTTGTAGCTCTTATGGATTTATTTCTGAATTTGAGAGTGTATCCTTGTTCCCTTTTGCCATGCCAAATGTATAAATCCTCCTTATGTTAGAATTCTTTCTTATCACATATATATAGGGTATATCTATAGGGATCAAGGAGATTTATTTCTCGAGGATCCATTTCCTCATTGTTCGAGGCATAAATTCTCAAGGACATGAAATTAAATAAGGACATCAATTGAATGAAGGAAACCCAGTGAGACACCCACCTCTAAGGGTTGTAGAATATTGTCAAATACATCAACAAAGTCTCATTCATTGCATGGTAAACATCATGCTATGTAGGTTTATTTACATGTACTTGTGTATATTTATCTTGGTGATGATGTGTATTGAATTTATGTTAGTTAAGTATTTTTTCTTGCATTTCAAATGCCTCTCTCACTAGAGGGTCTCGTGAGAGTGCACAATGATATGTGGGTGGTAATCAGTTAGGTTCATTACATTATAAATCGATATCACCATCACCATCTCCATCACCTGCATCTCGTTCAAGGGAAAGGAATAATGAAGTGAATAACCAAGATTTTTCCTAGTCAACAAGTTATGGACAACGCCCAACATGTCACCCACCTTTGATCGATAAATTGTAACAATTTATATATGTGAATGTATACATAAATAAATTGAAAATTGGTTTACACACACATATTTAAATGTATATTTATGTTTACCAAACATTGAAGCAAGGTGCATAGATCATACTATGGACAATGTTCAAGCAAAGGGTGAAGATTAGTATAGGGACAATGTTGAATTAAGGGTGTCAGTAAAGAAAGGATGCAATAGGATAACATTATATGATGATGAAGACCTATTGGTTGGATGTATCCTATGAGCTTACTTGGGAAGGACAGTTTCTAATGTTGACACTTCAACGTTGCACAACCCACCATGAAAAATTAAGGGGTAATCTTGAACAGCTAGGACTTTGTGCAGACAGTCAACAAAGCTTAGATATTGTTTTTCATTCTCTAGGGACATTTATTAATGTATATAGGAATCTTGGGATATCAACTGATGGATTCATTTATGTTATGTGAAGGAAGAGGGAACAATTTATGGGTTTGGATAAATAGCCCAAGGTAGAGAAAAGGGTTAAAAAACAACAAGGTATATCGATGTTTAATTTTAAATACATTCTAAAGAGATTGAATTTAAAGGTGGAATATTTTAAGCACCCTCACATTGCACACCATATATATGATCAATTCCTTGTAGCATATGAAAGTATTGCATGGAATGATGAGGTACCACACTACTTTTCCAAATTTATTTGCGCAGAGTTTTTCGAGCAGATAAAGCATGATTACACATATATTCCATATAATGATTTGGAAGAGGATGGACATATAATCAAATGTGTGCATGTCAAGACACAACATTGCCTCAACCTCCACCTCCCTTGGTATCTCAACCTCCAAGGGTGGTTACTGATCTAGGACTTTTGATGGATGCCACCTCCTAGGTTGGACGATAAGAAGCATGCCATAGAAGACAATTTACAGTTATGGTTTGTTGGATTTAATGTTGGTTTGAACTGACATATATTATGATATAATTCTCATGGCATCTTTTTTATAAATCAGATATAGAGGTAGATGAGTTGGGAGTTGAACATGCCTGAGCTTATTTAAAGGCTTGTCTTGATGGATGGATAGAGATAATTAGTCGCGAGGGAGAGAGAATGGGATTGGTATATGATACAATTCATACAAATGTTTTAATGTAAATTAGGATTTAATTGTTTGTTATTAGATCTATGTTTGTAAATTTAAATATTTAGCAATGAATATTTTACATGCTCTCCATTTGTAGTCCATTTCATTGTTGAAACAAGAGTCAATAAGAGATGACAATGACTCAAACTTGGATGCGTTGACAGATGTACATTTTTTTAAACATCCATATCAATACTTTAATTGTATCATTAATATGAACACATTAATAAAATGAAAATGTGTTTTATTCACAAGTTCCCATTTCTTCTCTAGATAATATAGTCATGGGGTGAGTCTCCTTGTCCCTTTTTGTAGATGTTCTAGATATTGACACTTCACATGTTTTTGCAGGTTTGAAACTTAAATATAACTCTATATTATTTTTAAGTGTTATTTAAAACTAAATAAGATTTATATTTTATAAACAAAATCTCTTGTAAATTTTATTTTTTTCATTTTCACAGTGGTATGTGATGCATTAAGATTTATTTTTACTTAATTTCATATTACACACACACACACACACTCACACACACACACACACTTGTTGTATAGGAGGACACACATGAGGAGAGATGGAAAGAATCCACCCATGAGGAGGAGAGACAACATGAATAGCAGATCCATAACTTTGATATTACTTAGATATTGTTTTTTTAATGTTTGTGTGCATACATATTACAAAGATGGACATGTATCTTGTTTTTTTTATGAAAAATGTGTAGATTGATATATTGTTTTTGAAACTTAATTGTGAATTTATAATTTGTTTTGGAACTCAATTATGAATGCGCTTTTATTTAATTTCAAATAACTTGTAGTACCTTGCATTAACGAGTTTTAATGTATGTCAAATATATTTTCTATATGCTATCAAAGTTACATCAACAATAGTATTATATTTTAGTTTATACTAGAAATTTCTTAATGAAAGTTTTGTTGCATTTTAAAGATAGTTTATGAAATTATTATTTATGTGTACTACCTTACATTCAATTTTGTTTCCAATTAAGTAGTAGGTCTACACAATGACTAAGTAGAGTAGTATAATCTTGAATGAATGTTTTGTTGAATTTTAAACATTTAAAGTAGTTCTAGTTAGTTTATGAAAATTCAGGTCTTGCATTGAAATTTAATTTCATTAACTTGTAGTACCTTGAATCAAATATTTTTAACAAGTTAAATTTATTTTATACATGCTATCAACACTGCATCAAGAGTAATATTAGATAAATTATATTATGCTAGAATTTTGTTAATGAATTTTTTTGTTGAATTTCAAAAGTAGTTTATGAAATTCTTATTTATGTGTACTATCTTGCATTCAAAATTACTTTCAAATAAGTAGTAGGTCTACACAATTATTAAGTAGAGTATTATACTTTTGAATGGAGGTTTTATTGCATTTTAAAAGTTAAAAGTAGTTCAAGTAAGTTTATGAACATTCTTAAATGACTATACTACCTTATTTTTTGTAAGTAAGTACCCACGGAGGATTTGAACTAAAGACCTTACATTTTCAACTTCTCATCACAATTACTCATTACCAATTTCTCTAACCCCCATGGGAAAATGATTATACTACCTTGAATTGAAACTTAGTTTTGTATAAGTAGTTACCTTCCATTTAAATATTCAAAGAGTTATAACATGTGTTAAATATCAAATTTTATGTGCTATTAAATTATGAAAAAAATTGAATGTTGAAATTTAGTTTCATATAAATAATACCAATTGCATTCAATTTTTTAATGAGCTTTAAAATAAATTAAATATCTTAAATTATATATTTGCATTCAAATTTTCATTGAGTGTTAACATTTTAAATATCGTAAATTTTATAAATGAATTTCATTTAGTTTCAAATGATTTCTAATTTGTAGTAGGTAGCATTCAAATTGTCAATGAGTTTTAACATGTTAAATATATTTTGTGTGTATTTATTGAACTTAGTTTCAAATGATTGTCCATCTAGATTCTTAGCATTCAACCTTACATGAATATATAAGTGTACCTTGCATTCAGATTTTGAAAGAGTTTAAAATATGTCAAATGTTTTTTCTTTTTATATATACAAATTTTATGGAACATGTTAAATATACAAATTTTATAAAATATGTTAAATATTTTTCAAAGATTTTATAAACAACTTTAGGAAAATTAAAATTTTTATAGAACATGTAAAATATACAAATTTTATAAAACATGTTATATATTAAGTTTGAAAGAGTTTTCTTTTCACTGAGAAAAAATATATAGTTCAAATTCATAAGATGAATCAAACTATACATGGATTTTTTACATGTGACATTCCAAATCACATTTTTTTCTGATCATTCATTCTATACCAACCATTCTTGGTCAGTCTAGAAACTATAGCATCAATGACTAATCATGTCCATTACACTAATACACAAAATTACATCAAAGGATCATCATATCCATAAACATAAACATGCACATAAATGCATACTATGGCATAAAATCTAATAGGTAACCAAAATATTACAAAATAAATGGTTTTGTAACAAACAACCAGGACCAAAACAAAGATTTACATATCATAAAAATTGATGGATCCTTGAGAGATTATAATGATTCCATTTCCTTCTTAAAACTGCAGAATTCCTTCTTGAGAAGATGTCCCTTCTTTGATAGAGAGTCAACACCCAACTTAAATTCTCTAAAAAAATGATGAAAGGAGATAGAGAGAAAATACTCTTGCAACATCCTAATACGTTATTTCCACCAGTCCAATAGAACAACCTGTAAACCACCATTATGATGATCCTAATCCACTATGATTCTTGAATCACTATTAACATGTAATGATTGAAGGCCACTATCTCGAGCAAAGAAAACAAGTCCAAATAAGGAAAGAATTTTGTTTCAAGTATTTGTCTCGTTGTCGCACCCTATCCATAAAGAAAAAGTATGAGACTGAGAAAAGGACAGAACCATACTTGTACTAGAAACGAAACCAAAACTCTACAAAGCACCATCAAAGTGACCAACTAGATAAAGAAAATTGAAAAGGGATGGTGTTATATTTATGAACTTGGAAACCTACACCTTCTTACACCTTCAACATAATCCTATGATCGAAGGTGATAACCTAAATGATTTGTGAGGTGTCCATGGGTCTGTTTTCGAAAACAACAAGGTTTTGATGGCTCCATAATTCCCAGCTGACATAAATGAGTAGGACAATCCAAGATGTGTTTCCAATATTCTAGTTGGAGAGGCTCTATTCAAAGTCAACTACCCCCCCTTTTTTATTAAAACCCAATAACCTGCAAACCTACTTCCAAACCATTTTAGAAATGTCACATGAACATAAAATATGGTTTGTAGTTTCTTCTTCCTTCCCATAAAGGCAGTAAAAACTTGGACCTTGCCAACCTCTTTTTTACAAATTCTCCTTAAGTGAGAATTTTGTTCATTAGAGAGAACCAACAAAAAAAATCAATTTTAAGGGTCATTTCAAGTTCCATAATTTAGAATTCCACCAAATATTATGGTTTCCCCACCTATTGGATTATATAGCATCGAAAGAACCTTTAACATTTAGCATACCCAACTCAACATTCTAGTACCATAATAGCATGTCCACCTTCACAGATACAAAAACACCTATCCATCTGAGACCCGAGATGTAACGATTCCATTCTCCATGGACCAGAAGAGGAAGGTTGAGGGCTTCAGTACATTTCTAGGTGTGTGGACCCTAATTTCTATTACCCCAATCATAAATTTTCCCCAAAACCATGATACCATGATATCTAAGTTCAAACAAAGTTTGTTGTGACCAAAATGAGAGCGAAGACCCACCAAAAATAAGATCTTCACCCATTTTAATTTGTAAGCCATTACCTGGTCTCCACACAAGCCAATATTTTAGCACGTTTTGAGAGTGAAGAAGCCACAACCAACAATTAGATCCATTATAAATAGTGGGATGATAATATTGAATCTAGTCGACTATGGGATCACTTTGTAAATATTTTTCCTTCATAACAAAGTTCCACGGGCCAGAACCAAAAAGTCACCACTAAAGACATTTTACAACCAAATATTTTCCAAAATAATAAATATTATTTATACCCTAGCATCTGTAGTTTTTGGTTGAGCTAATGACTCCCAATTTCCTATATGTTACTTGAAATGAAGATTTCTCCTAGACCACAAGAAACCGAAACATCGTTGACGTATTTTTTCAAGAACATACCTCAAAAAAAATTCCTATGTCATCCAATAAAATTGAATATTTCCCAAAACATAATTTATGAGCACAAGTATTCCGCCTCAGGATAACCATCATAGGTTCCAATTTTGCAGGCGTTTCTCCACCTTTCAAAGTAACCATAAACATTATGATTTGTGATAATTTTTTGCTTTCAAGAAAAATCATACGTACACGATATGGTTTCTAATGGTTCGATCTTAAAATGGAAGAGACACAACCAAATATTTTTGAAATCGTCATTCACCTAAAACATACAGAACGTAGATTTGTCAACATTAACGATCATGCCAGTGGCTTCCAAAAAAGTGGTCAAGCAATCCTTGAAATCTTTCCATTCAACAATAGTGCCCTTATTGAAGAGAAGGACATCATCCACGAAAAGAAGATGTGTAATGCGAATGGCATAAAAAATTGATCCTAGAAAGTATGATATCTATTTTGGCCTTAGAAACCAACAAACTAATCCCTTCCATGATCAATAAAAAAAACCACGAGGAAAAGGGGAATCCCTGTCTCATACACATAGAACTTCATAAAAATGCAGGAGCATCATTGACTAAAACAACAAAATTTGTAGAGGAGATACAATCCATAATCCAAATAGTCCTATATACTCATCCCAATCTAAAAAAAAATATCCTCATAAAACCCCAATCAACCATATCATATGCTTTGACAAGATCAACATTTAGAATATCAACCTTCATTTTTTTTGTTTTGATAGAATGCATACACTCGTAAGCGATGCCCACCGCTTCAAAAATATGTCTATTAATTAAAAAACCAAATTGATCCTTTGAGAGGAAGGCATGAAGGACACGTTTTCATATAGAAGCATTGACCTTTGACATAACTTTATGAATCAAATTGCATAAAGAAATCAGATGGAATTCTTCGAAAGTACCAAGTTTGATTTCTTTATGAATCAAATTGCATAAAAAAATCAGATGGAATTCTTCGAAAGTACCAAGTTTGATTTCTTTGGAACAAAAGTGACAAAGGTAGAATTAATTATCTCACTCACATGACCAATTCTTTTATATTCTTCAACAAAATCAAGCATCTTGGGACCAAAAAGATCCAAAAATTCAAGATAAAATTCAACAGGACAACCATCCAGACCCAGACTTTTAGATTTTGCAAATTTTCTCAACACATTAGTCAATTCTTGCAAATAAATAGGTTTATCAAACTTTGGTCCCTCCTCATCAGAGAAAATCCTAGGATAACACTGGATAAGGTCCATATGACTGAGAATGGATGTGGTTCTTGGTTCTTTAAATATGTTTTGGAAATGGTTTTTGGTTCCATCCTTAAGATCATGTTTAGTGCTTAGAAAAGTCCCATCATTTTAGAAAAATTCCCATATAGAATTGGTATTGTGCCTACCCTTAGCATAACAATGAAAGAAGGTTGTATTTTAATCTCCATTGGTGACCCAAATCACTCAACTTTTGAGCCTCCATCTCTCTTCTTCTAACAACATGAAATTTCTCTTTCTTTCTTCTAAAAGACTAATATAGTTTTTTCTGCATTAGATAATGATATGGAACTATTATGCAAGAACAAGGACTTGATGTTCAACTCAATCTCACACAAATCATTTTTTATTTCAATCTTTTTCCTTTTTCCTTAGAAATGGGAATCTCTTTTATTGCTTTGAGCTTTTAAAAAAAAAATCTATCTTTGACACAACCCCATCAAAATTCAAAGTACACCACGAATTTTTGATAATGTATTTCATATCACACTCATGAACCCATGAATGATTAAATTTGAAAGGAAAACTATTATTTTCCATACATGGTTCAATTTGCAGGATGATTGGCATATGATCCGAAAAAAACTCATTTAATGTCTAGGATCGATAACCCCCAATCATATCAACCAAACTTCTAGCAATGAGAAACTGATGAAGTGTTTTGGCATGCATAAATCACCTTCTCAACCATTTATCCATGTTGGTCTAATAGGACTATAAATGACATCAATAAGGTTAGTGTTTTTTTATAATCCTTATGAAAAAAGTCTAAGAGAGTGTCTAAACAAGCACAAGCACCCAAAATATCCCTAGAAGATACCGTAAAAATTAAATCTCTAGCAAGTATAAGTTGAGGATCTTCAATAATAGTATTATGTATGATATGATCCCAAAAAATTCTACGGTTTTGGTGAGGTCCATAATAGTTAAAAACACGAAAATTCTAAGAAATACTGAGGGAAATTCCATCCAAAATAATTCCACCACATGAGAAGTATGTATCAAACGTAGCGACCAGAGGATTTCATGCTGAAACCATACCACGCAAAACACCAATAGAGTATACCAAGAACATATCCCAACCTGGTAAGAGCCTCACTAGTATTTCTGTAGCTTTTTCATCACTCAACATAGTTTCTTATAGCATAACAACATCGAACCGAACTCAATCAAAACACCTACGGAGGGCATGCTGCTTAGGACCACCTCCTAGTCCTCTAACATTAATAGATACTAGGATCATTTAGGAACCCTTGCAAGTTCCTTCTTCACTGTAAGGTCCCAAAACCTCCAAATTAGCTACCCATGGGAAAGTCCTTTGAAGCAACTCCAACACCTTGATGTTTGCTTAACAAAGGGAAAGGGCATATCACTAAGCCTCCTCTAAAAACTCCTTTATGCACTTATTTTTCTTTTCTCCCACTTTTTCCTATGCCATTTTAAACAAATTAGTATTCAGTCTCAACAAAACAATATCTCCATATTTATAAACACTAATTTTTTTACTATTCCCCGAATAGACCTGAAGTTGCCATTTCTTGAGGGTTTTGAGGAATCAAAGAGTTGATAAACAAATTTATGAACATTACAACTTTTATAGAACATGTTAAATATATTTTCAAAAAGTTTATAAACTACTTTAGGAACATTACAGCTTTTATAGAACATGTTAAATATACAAATTTTATAATACATGTTAAATATATATTCAAAGAGTTTATAAACAACGTTAGGAATGTTACAACTTTTATAGAACATGTTAAATTCACAAATTTTCTGAAACATGTTAAATATATTTTTCAAAGAGTTTATAGACAACTTTAGGAACATTACAACTTTTATAGAACATGTTAAATATACAAATTTTATAAAGCATGTTAAATATCGAAATTCAAACATGTTAGATAAACAACTTTAGAAACATTATAGGTCCAAGAAGATCATTAGTGGGGAAATTATTTTTAGGTGGATGTGGAACAAGAAGGGCATCTTTTGGCCTTAGAAAATTCTTCACTTTCGATATCACCAAATATCTTGCACATTACCAAATATTGCATTTAAATATGAAAACTTACATTGATGACATAAGAATTGATTAGATGTTGTGATTTGTTCCACCCAATCACTAATCCACCTAATCTCCCAACATCGAAAAATAGGGATCTCTCCAGTCCAAAAATGTTGTAATGCATGACATAACCTTGTATACCATCGTTTATGTATGACAATGGGTTGTGTGTTTTAAAGAGAGAAACAAGAAATGCGTAAATGAGATAGAAACCATAACATTGAACGCTAGAATTTGCTTCAAAAATTAAATAGTTGAATTCTTGTTCTATCTAATGGAAATTAAACTTGTGAGAATTGCAAGATTTAGTTAAAGGTCAGAGAGTTCATCGAATCTAGTTTAGAAGAACACACCAAGTCATACAATATGAAACACATCAACTCTACATATCGACATAGTGAACCTTTAATTTATGATAATCAACCTTATGTTTTAAATATAAACAACATAAGTGGAGATGAGATCTAGAAACCATAACATTGTGGTGAAAATTTCTTCAAGAATTAAATAGTTCAAAATCCTCTATTTAATAGAAATTAAATTATTTGGAAATTTGAAACTCATCAAATCTACTTCAAAAGATTGATCTTTACTAAAAAATATTAGGATATTGCTTCAGAGTTGAAATCAAGCATCAAGGGTTCATGATATTGATAGATCTGTATATTTTTTTCATTTAACAACTCGAATTATAATTTAAACAAGATCATAGACAAGATCACAGAGCAATAACAATTAAACAATTAAACAAGATGCAAATATTAAACACATTACAACAGAGACATAGATATAACATGGTTCACCCAAGATGGGATATGTCCACTTAGAAATTACAAGTCCTTTATTATACCATCTAAAAAAACGAAGGGATACAACCTCCAACAACCCTGTTGTACTCCCTATTCACGCTCTCACAATCTCTCTCTTGCAATCACAGAGATCACTTTTACAATGCTACAATACCATACACATCCGTATTACAATTCCTTCCTTTTATAAATGGAATACCATGGGAAAATACCCAAGGATGCCCAAAACCATGGGCCGATAAATCACCCATTATTGACAAAGTCGTGACTCTAAAATTACAAAATTTTTCCAAGGAATTTTTTCCTAAATTTTCACTATGGGGGCAATGTCCCTGAACCCCTGCTAGGGGGGGATTCCAAAATAGTCATCGCCCCCCATGGACCCCACTGACAACTATAGTTGAGGGGGGGGGGAATCCACCCCACACCCCCCGTCAGGTGATGGGATCCAAACATGACTAGCATAATATCTCTGAATCAAGAAGATCAATCTCCACAAACAACAATTTGGAGCATGAGTGGAGAATCTAGTTCATGTTATCTTGTTCCTTTAGTGATCCATAGTACATATGGGGACCTGTTGGCCGTATTTTTTGACCTAGGCCAACTTAAGGAGATTAAGCCCACACAAGTTTCTTAGAACAACTCCCAGTGTGTTTGGAATAGCAAAACCTCGCAGGTTATGATCCTACTACCAATTGAATTTATTCTCTTAAGGGGAATGTAAAAATTCAACAAAAATGTATCCTAATTAAACTACTGTTTAAAGTAAATTCTAAAGTCGATTCCTAGATCTAAGTAATCCTAAAGTGCTTCTTTAAGGAAAGTCTGCTATTTTTGGGATTTTTTATTTAAATTTATGATTAAGGAACTTTTTCAAAAATTTAAATCTGATTAAAACCTATCTAACAGCTACTAAAATTTAACCTAGAAATTTAAGTTAAATAAAATTGGAATTAAAATTTAAACTAACTATCCTATCTCAGCTAAGAGCAAGTTTATTTAATTAAATTTACCACCTGTTGATCATATGTATGTCAAAGAAAAGAATTAACTTTAACCCAGAAAGATAACTTATCAGAATTAAAATTATAATATTCTCTGATTTCGTAAAAACTTATGATGAAAGATTAATGAAATATAAAATTATTTCACTATCCTAGAATCATAATTATCAAAATCTGATTAATATTTATCATTTCAATATTTGAATATAATAATGATTAACTAATTGCTTAAAAATATTTATGAAAATACAAATACTTTAAAGCATTAGCTAATAAACAAGAAATATTATATTTTAAAATCTTATTAAGAACACTTAATAAAATAAAAATATAATATTAACATCAAACATAGAAATGACTAGTGATAAGAGTAATTCGTATGGAATACATGCATATCACAACACAGTATAATTACATGTAAACTTATTGAGAATCAGAAAAAGAAAAAAATATATATATGAAACTATATATATATATTAATATCTCTCAAACTGTAACAAAAATGTTACCAGTAATGAAACGTATGTTTGGATTTGTTCATGAAAGAAAAATTCTATAGAACATTCTCAGCATAACATAAGTCTTTTCTTCAACATATGAACTTTTCTCAAAAAACTCTAAAAATTCCTCTTA
Source organism: Pseudotsuga menziesii (assembly GCA_001517045.1). NCBI lineage: Eukaryota > Viridiplantae > Streptophyta > Pinopsida > Pinales > Pinaceae > Pseudotsuga > Pseudotsuga menziesii. The sequence continues at coordinate 194,417 of LPNX010330296.1, forward strand.
ATGGCAGCGTCTACTCTTCTTTTTGTAAATGTAAAAAAATACAAATAGAAAACAGAGTAAAGGTGAACACCATCTCTCTATTCTGCAAAGACCCCCACACCCCCCCCCCCCCCCCCCCCCTT